>JZKD02S1261365.1:294039-307929 GCA_000966675.3 Picea glauca | reverse complement strand
TAAACCTTTTAGAGTGATAGTTACTTGATCAGTACTAGCTACTTTTTCACCTATAGCTGCCAAATTATCACTTAAATCTTTGATGCGAGAGATGTACTTACTTACCCCTTCATTTTCTTCCATCTTGATTGACATCAATTTGGTCTTTAGAAATAGTACCCGGTTTGCATCTTTGGTTTCATAAAGACCTTTGAGCACGTCCCATGTTTCCGTAGACGTTTCACAATTTCTAATGTGAGGAATAATCTTGTCTTGCACGGACATTCGCAATGTAACCTTTGCTCTGGCTTCCCTCTTATTCCAATCTGCAAGTAATGCAGGATCTGTGGGCTTCAGCTCAGTGCCCTTCACAATCGTCCAGCCACCAAGTAATTCAAGAACAGTCTGCAACTTGAATTTCCAATTGACGTAGTTCTCTCCATTCAATTTGGAATCCTCATTGATATATGTATCAGCCAAATGATGTGGGGCGGTGGCCATTTCAGCTGATCTCAGAGGTGAATGCAAAACTAATCAGCAAAAAATATTTCCAGAAAAAAAATTGACGACACACCTTTGATCAGGGAGAATCAATCAGCAGCAGCAACAACAACAGTGCAACCTCCAGCAGCAACGATCTGCTCTTCACACAAAAAAAATGAACACTGTAATGCCTCTACCTGTCAGGCATGCACTGCAGAAGCCAATGAGGCTCTCGGAAAACGTTACAGGCTCTCGAAAGGCTAAGTGAGCTTGCTATAATATCTTTGCTTCAGAAGCCAAATCCAGCAGGAATATCAAAAGAAAACCGTTGATGTTCTTCAAAAAAAAAAAAACTCCAGTGCTGCCCAATCTACAAACCTGAGAAAATTTTTGTATTGTATGCACTAAGATGAAGATGAATTAACCTGAAGACGACCAACGTAAGAAAATTCACCTTACAGACTTCAAAAAAAAAAAATTGCGATCTCTCTAGTGCACGGCACGATCTGTGCACACTTCACAGCAGTAATCCGCAGCTTCCTTCCGCGATTTCACAATCGAACGATCTGTGCACAAAACAACAAATCACACAGGCGTCTCCAGCGCGCGGGAAATTTCCTCTACACAACCACCGCGCGCGAATTTCCTCCACACAGCACGCCTCTGATTTACACAGTCACGCGCTATCCACGATCAAGCGCACTTAGCAACGATCTCCAGACTATCTCTCTTCGACCCTTGGACTGTGTTCTGAAGTATTATTCGACCACGATGGGTCAGTGGGATCACAGGACCTTCTACGGCTTGACTTCTAGGGCGATTCGAGCTGAATTTAGGAATCAGAGTTCACAGGATTCGAACAGCAGATCTCTACTACAAAGAGGGTTGAAGAACGGATCGATGGTGATCAGGATGATTCCACGCTCACAGGCTGAACCTTTTGAAAGATTTAAAATTAAGAGAATGTTGTCTTCTGCGCGGGCCTCCTCACTCCAGCGTGGACCCTTCCTCTAGCACAACAATCCAAAATCAGGCTCACAGTCGCGCCTCCTCAACACGAGCAGGACTGGTCATGGCTCCTTCCTCCACGCACAGGGATCTTCATCTCTGATACCAAGTTAAAGACAGAACGAGAAATGGAGTAGAGCACTCAAGGCTCGCTCACACACGGAATGGTGGAAAACCAATTCGATTAGCTGATGAAAACAGAGTACAATATATAGCTCGAGATGGTCACAACAAACTAGATCTTAGATCCAAGAAATGTGGATCTCAAACCTCTCCATGTTAAACATAAGAATATCACAACAACCCAATCCCTAACATTTCTACATTATTCCAACAGTAACAACATCATCACCTGTTATAGAGTTGGCAAGCTTCACAAACTTTGGTTAATTATTGGTAATTAATGGATATCTTCATCTTAGTATGTGTGTGAGGGAATGTTTCTTTTGTGTGTTTTTATTTAAATGTTGCTTATAATAACTTGCAGTTGTGCTTGGCTAAATGGATGGATATTATGAAGCATTTTTATATCACTTTTTAGGAGACTTTAATCAGAGTTGATGCTGAGATTAATACAATCCTTAGCACCTAGCTTCTTGCTGCCAAAAGTAGTACAAGCCAGAGTATCCATCATCTTAGGATTAATACAATCATAAGCGCCTATCTACTTGTTGCAATACCATACCATAATACAAGCCAGAGCACCTGATCTATTTAGGATTAATACAATTCCAAGAACCTACTTGATTACACCCAGACCACCCACCCGTGGGCTAATCTTATGCATGTTTACAATCCATGTATTTTTGGTTTTGTTGATTTGTGTCTGGGAAGAACACCTATCCATATTGATATGTAATATGTTTCATCATTTTTAATTGCATCCAACTAACGAGTATGATATTTAGCATGTACCAGACTGGTTGTCGTGAACACCAACTTGCTAGCTATGGAGTAGTTAGCCTCCCGCACTCGGTACCAATACCAATCAGAGAGTTCTGTTGAAAAACATAATGTAAGTATGTTGTATCAGTACCAATACCAATCAAACAATTTTGTTGAAAACAATACCGATCAAACAATTTTGTTGAGATCAATACTGTAAGTATGTTGTAATATTTTTCTTTTATGACCCAACAAGTGCTATGCGCAATTATGCTAGTTGAGGGAAGAATCCATCTACAATAGGCCAAGTCCACTTGCAGTAAGACTAAAGCCAACATGATGAAGTGTCAAGTGCCACTGAAATATTAGGATCATTAATTACCTTGTAGTTTTGATCCTAGATTTCTATGCCTATAGGGTTATTGCATTTAATTTTTCCATTTTTTATCCTAGATTTCTATGCCTATATGATTATTGCATTTAAGTTTTCCATTTTCCTTTAATGTTGATATGTTCCGAGCCATTAGAATTCACCATAAATTCTGAATAAATTTGATACGAGGAGATACTTGTTGATGGAATTTAATAAATTTGATATGAGAAGATATTGAATAAATCTGATATGGGAGGGAATGAAGCTTGCAAGCTATCGCTCACTACCAAGAATCCCGAGTGGAATGGAATGGACATTAGCAGACGGTAAATTAACAAACGAGAAGTGAAGAACATAGAAGAAACTCGTAGAAAGGAGGTGTTTAAGGGAATGCACATCGCAAGCATGGGGATGTGAAAGGTGCTTCACTCTTTAGTTTGGCCTCAAGTGGCCACTACTATACGATTATCAAAGTCAGTGCCGGTTCAATGCATACATATGAAGAAACCTCTGTTGGTAATTGATGCAGTCTTGTCAATCAACTGACATGATGCAATCCATCAATCCATTTGCAGTTTTTCTTTTTCTGTCTGTTAGTATTCAGATGTAGATTGTCTGACTAAATAATGCATGCAAAATGCATAAGTAGTTTTCTAAAATCAATTGTTGTAAGCGTTCAATCAGGAGCAACTAACTTTTTGTTCACTATGTATTGTTATAAAGATCAAGGTTAATCACAGTGAACACAACCTTTTTGTGCAATTACAATTCTTTCTTCTTTCTATGATATTGTGATTTAATCATTTAGTATTTAGTATATTGTTATGCCATTTCATTGAATGATTATCTAGTCCATAGATAAACCTGCATAGATCATTCATTTTGTATCAGAGCTAATTTTTTTTTAGGGTAATCATGCCAAACTCTAATTCATTGCCCATTTCAAAATTTAATGGAAGTGATTATGATTATTGGTGCATCAAGATGATGACCTTTTTGATAGGGAAAGATCTATGGGATATTTTAGAAACAGGTTATGTAAATCCAAAAGATTGGACCACTCTCAATGCAAATGATAGAGTAGCTAAGAAAGAATCTAGAAGGAAGAATGCTCAAGATTTATTTCATATTCAAATTGCTCTTGATAAATTCTTTTTTCCAAGAATTGCAAGTGCAAACACAACAAAGGATGCCTGGAAGACTCTACAAAAATATTACCAAGGCAGTGATCAAGTCAAAGTTGTCAAGCTACAGACATTGAAAAGAGAATTTGAGAATTTCAAGATGCAAGAAGCTGAAAATGTAAGTGATTATTGTGTGAGAGTAAAAGATGTAGTCAATAAGATGGCTAATATTGGAGAAATTGTGGACAAAATTTTTTTGATTAAAAAGGTGTTGAGGTCTCTAACACCAAGGTGGAACCATGTTGCAATAATCATTGAAGAAATCAAGGATGTGTCTACTCTTCAGTTTGATCACTAAGTTGGATCTCTTATGTCTCATGAGGCAAGATTTATAGATTCATTTGGAGAAACTGGCCAGAAATTTTTTTCTTCAAAATTGCAAATTATAGAGAATGAAGATGCCAAAACTAGTAGCAAAAGAAACCAAAACCATGGTACAGGTCAAAATCATAATTATCCAAGAGGAAAAGGCAGTTCAAGAGGAAGAAGCAGAGGTAGATTTGATAAAAGAAATATCCAGTGCTATTATTGTAAAATGTATGGTCACATTGAAAGGGATTGTAGATTAAAAGAAGACAATAATAACAAAGGTGTTAATTATGCTCAAGAAGGTGATGAAGCCTCTTCAAACAATTTATTTTTATCTTATGACAAGCTAAAAAGGGCACTAAAGATATTTGGTATTTAGATTCAAGGTGTTCTAACCACATGTCAAGAAATAAGAAGCCATTCTCTACAATGGATGAGAGTTTCAAATCCAAGATTAAGATGGGTGATGATAAAGCATTGGAGGCTGTTGAAAAAGGAGCTATATAAGTCCATACTAAAGAAGGTATGAAAAGTGTTAAAGACATTTATTACACTCCATAATTAAAGTATAATTTATTGAGTGTTGGCCAATTGTGTGAGAAAAATTATGAGGTGGTTTTTGAAAATCAACAATGTACAATTGATGATAAGAATAGAGGCAATACGGTGGTTACAATTGTGCCTATGTCAAATAATGGGATGTTCCCATTGATGTTTGGAGAACATAACAACCATCTTTCCAATATGGCATATGAAGAAAAAAGTTGGTTGTGGCATCTCAGGTATGAACATTTGAATTTTCATAGTCTCAAGCTTCTAACATCAAAAGAATTAGTTTATGGTTTGCCTAAGGTTTAAGAACAGAAGGATATTTGTAAAGGATGTGCTAAAGGAAAGCATGCAAGAGAGAAATTTTCAAAAGTAAATGCATGGAGGGCCCATTATCCACTTCAGTTAGTTCACTTAGACATTTGTGGTCCTATGCAAACCAAGAGTTTGGGTAAGTTATCATATTTTATTACTTTTATTGATGATTACTCAAAGTGTTGGGTTTATTTTTTGGGTTCATCATATTTTTTTAAATCCCTTGTGGAAAATGAAAGAGGTTGCAAAATCAAGTGATTAAGGACTGATTATGGAGGAGAATTTTGTTCAAAATATTTCTATAATTTTTGTGATATGAATGGAATCAAAATACAACTCGCCACTTCTTACACACCTCAACAAAATGGAGTAGCAGAGAGGAAAAATCGTACAGTGGTGGAAATGGCAAGAAGTATGTTACAAACCAAGGGATTAAGCAATTCTTTTTGGGGTGATGCAGTTGCTACATCTGTATATATTCTCCATAGATGTCCCACAAGTGCACTTGATATGATGACTCCATATGAAGCATGGTATGAAAAAAAACCTAATGTTAATCATTTCAAAGTCTTTGGTTGTGTAGCCTATGTCCATGTAGTTGATCAAAAGAGACAATAGTTATATCCAAAAAGTGAGTCATGCATTTTTGTTGGATAGAGTGAACAAAGTATGGCTTACAGGTTGTATAATCCCCTCACTAATAGCATTGTCGTGTCAAGAGATTTAATTTTTGATGAAGGGGGAGTTTATGGTCATAAAAAATTCCATGATGATATGTCTAAATCTGTTTTGGATCAGGATATTATTGATGATATTGATAATGAATAGCCCACTAATATTTCAACTCTAAGTGCTACAAATCCACCAAGTAGCCCTTCATCTAATTCTTCAGCTCCAAGTGCAAGCCCAACATCAAATTCAAATTTTGCAAGGAAGGTAAGAATATTAAGTGACATTTATCAAAGGAGTAAAAGTCTAGCACATGAAGAAAATCCAATAGGTGAGACAGTAAATTTTTCTTTACTTTCGAAGGATGATTTTGAACCATCATGTTTTGAAGATGCATTTACTAATGAGGTTTGGGTGCAAGAAATGCAAGAAGAGATAGATTCTATTAACATGAATGATACTTGGGAGCTTACATAACTTCCACATGACAAGAAAAAGATTGGTACTAAATGGGTCTACAAGACTAAGTACAATAGTGATGTGAGTGTTGAAAGACACAAGGCAAGATTAGTTGCTAAAGGCTTCACACAGATGTATTGAATTGATTATGAAGAAACATTTTCACCATTAGAAAGACAAGAGACTGTTAGAATGATGATTTCATTAGTAGCTCAGAAGAAATGGAGCATTCATCACATGGATGTGAAAAGTGCCTTTTTGAATGGGTACTTGGAAGAAGAAGTGTTTGTGGAACAACCACAAGGTTTTGAAGTGCAAGGAAAAGAATATCATGTATACAAGTTGAAGAAGTCTTTGTATGGCCTCAAGCAAGCACCAAGAACAAGGTATGCTAGGATTGATGGATATTTTAAGGAGAGAGGCTTCAATAGAAGTAAAAGTGAACCTACACTTTACTACAAACAAGAAGGTAATGATATTATTATTGTAAGTCTATATGTTGATGACTTATTATATATGGGTAGTAGTTCTAAGATGAAGGATGGATTCAAAATTTCTATGATGAATGAATTTGAGATGAAAGATTTGGGTCTCATGCAATATTTTATTGGTATGGAGGTTTATCAAAATGAGGATGAAATTTTCATTTGTCAAAGAAAATATGAAAAATATATGTTGAATTTTTTTTTATATGGTAGATAGTAAACCAGCCTCCACTCTACCTCCTCATGGAATTGTGTTGTGTAGAGATGATGGTGATGAAATAGTTGATGAGGCAACATACAAAAGTATTGTTGGAAGTTTGATGTTTCTAACCCACAAAAGACTTGATATCAGTTTCTCTTGTTTCAAGATACATGATAGAGCCATCTTAAAAACATATGAAGGCAACCAAGAGGATTTTAAGGTATGTGAGAGGAACTCTAAATTTTGGTATTCATTAAGACACTTCTAAAAGGTTTAATATTGTTGGATTTAGTGATTCTGATTATGGAGGTAGTTTGGATGACCAGAAGTCTACATCTGGTAATTGTTCCTCTTTTGGTTCGGGGTTGATTAGTTGGAGCTCAAAGAAGCAAATTATAGTTTCACTTTTATCCAAAGAAGAGTATCTTGCAGTCACCTCAGCAGGTACAGAAACATTGTGTCTTAGAAAAGTTCTAGAAGAAATTGGAGAGAAGCAAATTCATCCTAAAGTGATATTTTGTGATAAAACTAGTGCCATCAAATTGGCCAAGGACCCAGTCCATCATAGTAGGACAAAATGTTTTGATTTAAAGTATCATTTCATTAGAGATTTGGTGCAAAAGAAGGAAGTAGAACTATGTTATATAAAGACCCAATAACAAATTGCAGACATTTTCACTAAGGGAGTTGCTAAAGTCCAGTTTTTGAAACTTCGAGATCATATTGTGAGCCCTCTCAGCATCAAAGGGGAGTATTCTAGTAATTGATGCATTCTTGTCAATCATCTACATGATGCAATTCATCAATCCATTTGCAGCTTTATTTTTCTGTCTTATTCAGATATAGATTCTCTCACTAAATAATGCATGCAAAATGCATGAGTAGTTTTCTAAAATCAATTGTTGTAAGTGTTCAATCAGGAGAAACTAATTGTTTGTTCTATGAGGCTATGTATTTTTATAAAGATCAAGGTTGATTAGAGTGAACACAACATTTTTTTACAATTACAATTCTTTATTCTTTCTATGATATTGTGATTTAATCATTTAGTATTTAGTATATTGTTATGATATTTCATTGAATGATTATCTAGTCCATAGATAGGCCTCCATAGATCCTTCAACCTCCAAAAGTCGTGAATAGACTAATTTCATTGGAAAGATGATCAATGTTGTTGATTAGAAGACCTTGAATGTTGACTACCATGAACCCAAAACCCACCCTCCCAAGCATATCTAAACTGAAAGTTGCATCACAAAGTTGCATCACCAGGTTTAAATATGTAGGATGCAGTTCATAAATAAAATCAATTAACAACAAACATGGTGTTGTTATTGCTTTGGATTCAAGTATTACTTTAAAATCGCTGGGATTGTTAAACAATAAGTTCTTAGTGTTCAACGAGTAGGACCATTCCTTCATAAACGAAATATAGGTTAAAAGAGAAATGATAGGAAATACAAAATAAGTTCGTGCTCATATGTGTGTAATAGAAAAACTCACTCATACACAATTGAACGTTCGAACTGGAATGGTCGACTATCTGAAGTTCATCGTAATAGAAAAACTCACTCATACAAATTCTAACTTTCGAACTGGAACCTTCGACTCTCTGAAATCCAGTGAAAATAATGTCTAATAAAAATAAAAGTAAAAATTAAATAATACTTAAAAAAAATAATAATGTATCTAATAAAAAAAATTAATAATTTAATGCAAATAGTCAACTTGATGCTCATGCTTCTAGAATTACCTAGAGGTAGGGACTAACTGCTTTGTAGCTATTTCTCTTATTTAGATAGGTTTCATGGATTTATATTTTCATCTTGTGGTGCTTTGAGTGTAGAAAAAAAATTAGCTACTATGTGAAAAATTTGTGGTAATGTTCTAACATCATTCATGGTTTTTTCTTGAAGGGTGATTCTAAGTTCACATCACTCTCATGGAATTGGATAAGGGAAAGTAATATCCTTTTCTTATATTTTAACAACATGAAAGATACCCCAAGAGAGTTGGATTTACAAGGTTGATCCTAGGAAGGAACCCTTGTGACTAGTAGAGGGAGTGTTGTGGCAATGGTGGATAACATTCTTCCTACCTATCCACAAATAGAGTAGTGAACGAATATATAAAAGAGGCATTGGCATTTTCAACCCTACAAACAAAAATAACCTCACATGCCTTCAAAATAATGGTGAGTAGAGAAGTGAATGTAGAGAAGTTATACATATTTCTGAGTGACATAGTGAGGGAAGAGTCTTGAGTTTTATTGGTTTTTTTTTATAGTGTGTTTTTATAAATTTGTTTTGCACATGTTACACCCAAGGGAAAACCACTATGGAGACTGACATAATTTTACAAGATTGAGAGAGAGATCAAAAACAAATTTCCACATAGTATCCATGTTGGTGATGTGAGTGGGATATAATTCCCTCATTTATGGATCATATTGGTATTATAGTACTTGAATCCTTTACCGTGGAAAATTGTATACCTTAGCATGGGTAAAGAGAGTAGATAGAGGTTGGAAGACTTAAGGGCCAATAGTGCTCAAGTACAAGAAGATATAAACCACTTGAAAGAGAAGGTATAGATGTATGACCATAGGATGGTAGAGATGGAGAAGAAAATTTGGATCATTTTCAAACTGTTTCCATTTATAAAGAGGTAGTTTTTTGAATTCCAAGACTCCTTCATTGCGGTCATGGTAGATTGGGACAAGCACAAATTTCAAATAGTAGACTTGGGAGAGGAGGTAATTTAATTTGATAGCTCACAAGGTGACAGTACGATGATGGATTATATTGAAAAAGAGTTGGTAGAGAAGGAGGAGGCCTTGGAAAATATCCAGGAAACTATCCAAGAGAACCCAAAAGTAAGGCCACTTTCCATTTCCATTGCAAAAGAAAACAATAATATAGATGGGATACGATAGTCAATGGATAGGAAAAAGAATACAAGGCATCTTAAGCCCCATTGTAGAAACACTCAGTGTCAATCACTAAGGCCTAGATTTCAATTTAAGAAATGAAAAAGGCCATGAATAAAAGACTTCATTTGAGAAAGAAAAGGACATGATCGAGTTGAATTGATCACTAAAAGGAAGAGAAAAAATAGATGCATGTGACATCCCACTACCACCTCATCCTTCTTATGGCAGATTGAAAAATTAGTGATGAGAAGAGCTTGAAGACTTAATCTACACCATCACTTACACCACCACTTAGAAGAAGTGGCAAGCCAATTACATAAAAAAAATGTTCATAAAAAGTGACATCCCTTCCATAAGAAGGAGAAGTAAACCAAAAATTGTTCATAAAAAATGGCATCCCTTTTGTGCCACTATTGTAAGAGGAAAATGACATAAAACTGCCAATTGTTGGTACTCAAACACTTGTTCATTATGTGGTAATATAGGCCTTTAGGTGGAATATTGTTGGGAGAAGCAAGAGACATGACATAACCAACATTGATCTTAGAGAAGGAATGTCAAGAAGTCTTCCCTAATCCAAAAACTAACTCAGACATGCAAGGAGAGGTGGAGGATGTCAAGCAATCCATGTAGTAGCGGCAAGAAATTTTTCCACCACTTCAAGTTGGGTGAAAACTGGAAGCTAAGTGTTGAAAACTCCATCTAGGGACTCACCCCATAAATTACGCAACCAAGAGGAGAGCATGGAAAATGAATCCTAAGAGAGATAAATACCTCAATGCATCTCTAACCCAACCCAAGGAGAAGAAGTTGTCCAAGGAGTAATAATAACATAGGAAAATATGTATCACCATTGAACAGGGTATATTGTTGATGATAATCACGAAAGAAATTCCGTTCCATTTGCTACCTATAATATCTCATAAGATTCCCTTGTTGGATATGTGACAAAGACCGATGCATGAAGGTAAATTACCTTGGAGATGGGTTCTTGAGAACTCCGTGACATGAGTGAAAGAAGGTTCTTGCATTGGAGATTTATTTCCATGCAAAGAAGCAACTAATCCTAGCAAGAGAAATAAAACCACACTTCCCTTATGAAATTTTTATGTGATGGGATATCATGATGGGGTCTCATTGAACAAACACAGACCAACATTCACATTGAATTCAATGACAACTAATACATAATTTCTCCAATTGTACAAGAGAAATGGGAATGAGTGTTGATTGTAGAGTTTGGATCTTGAGATTTATCAAAGATGAGAGTTAATTAGGATACTTCCACATTATGGAAAAAAGTGAGCCAGGAACCAAAGCTAGAGACATAACTAGGACTAGATGTAGTATCCAGAGCTATGATCTAAATCTAGATCTAGATTAAAAGCTATAAATATGATCTAAATCTAGATCTAGATTAAAAGTCATAACTAGGAGATAGAGTGAGAGTCATGTTCGAGAGAATGAAAAAATGTAAACTGATCTAGATTAGTCTCCTTTGATGTTTTGGAGACCAAAATTCCAATTAATAAGGAGGTTTGATACAAAACATATTTTCACTTTTGAATGGTTGTAGGAATTAATACATGTAAACCAATTCAACATTTTATGAAGGTTATACAAACTATGGAAAATAATGCAAATTCAAGAGTGATTGAGACAAAAGAGAGGAAAAAAAGAAATTAATGAAAAAAAAATAGAATAGAAGAGAATAGGTTCAAGAATGGCAAACAAAATGTCAACCTACCTTCCCATTAATTTATCTATCCCTATTTTATCTTGTATTTTCACTCTCAAAGGTTTTTTTTGAATAAGAAGATGAAGATATACTGATCATATGATGCATTATACTAGAGATTGTTGAAATAGATTGAGCATTCAAAGCTATTTTTCCCATTATGGTTCCTAGGGTAACATGGAGTCCATTTTTTCTTGATTTTATTTGAGATTTATATGTGATAATACACTATGTATTCATGTGTTAGTTCTGGTTTTAATGGCTGCTTGTGAATAGTAAGAGTGAAAATGACAAGGATAGATAATAACCATAGTTGTGGATTTATTGCATTGTTTTTTTTTGTTTTGTTTAATAGAGAGTATAATAGCTCTATTACTACCACCATAGGATCAATTTACATACATAGATATAGAAGTTTGTCATATAAGATCCATTGCACCTCTCTAGGAGTTTCTAATTTCTTTAAATTCCAGATGTTAAGTGAATTTATCTTTCCTAAGGTTCATATCATCCCCATAATCCACAATTTATCTCTATCTCTAAGTTATTTCTCATTACTTGAGAGAATTCACATTTCCTTGGGTTGATTCCTTCTTTACTAGGTTGATTTTCTCTTTGGTCGATTGGATTTCCTACCTATCTATGTCGACTTTCACTCAGCTGGTCGATTTGACATTCGAAAGGTTGATTTATTACCTATTTGGAATATTGGCTATTACCCCATGTCCATACGCATGTAATTGGTTAAGTAGATGGTCGTACGCAGTTGTATGATAGTTGTATGCATCATACACATCAATTCTATCTGATTGGGAATTATATATTAGTTGCCATAGGTGAATTAAGGTGTTGAACTAGTTACCTACTCCTTCATGTTCAATTAACATATGATCTAGTCTAATTCACAATTGAATTTAAATACATCATGCCAGTTTTTAATAGTTTATGAATTAATTCTTCAAAATGTGATTTTGAATTACTGATTAGTTTATATACAAAATAACAACTCAATGTTGTACTCTTGAATAAATTACCGATCCAAAATTTAAGTAACTATAGAATTCAATTCTTATTTTGACTCTTACATTAACTAAATCTATTTAGATATTTTCATGAACACGATCCATAGTTTCATGGTATGCCAAAAAATAGTTTAATTTCCTATGGAAGGTTTACCTCTAGAATCTTCCTCTTAATAGTTGTAAGAGTTGAAGATCTGATTCTTTAAGCTTATTTCCCCTTCTGATGGATGTTGATTGACAGTTGCAGAAAGAAACTTAACTATTAAGAATTTGGGTTGGGATAGAGACTTTAGTCAAGAGTAATATGATGTCAAAAGTTTTATTTTCATTGTAAAATCCTATTTCAGATGAGTTTTTCTAAATAAGAAAAGGTATCTACAAGAATTTTCTTTCATTTTTCATAATAAAATTCATTTAAGATAGCTGGATCTAGTATTTTACTTTCCATTACAATATATTTTCAAAAAAACTGATTCCTTGTTTAGATAGGTTTTATGGACATGTATTGTCATCTTATTGTTATTTGAGTGGAGAAAAAAAATGAACTACCATGTGAGAAATTTGTGGTAATTCTCTAACATCCTTGAGGGCCAATGCTAAGTTCAAATAAATATCATGCACTTGATTCAAGGGTATGTAATATCCTTGGCTTATATTCGAACAACATCTCACTTACCCTAGAAAGATGGATTCTAGAGCTGGATATGTAAGGTGGATCCTAGAAAGTCACTCTTACTATTAGTAGAGGAAGTGCACTTATTAGTAGAGGAAGTGCACTCGCATTGATGGATAACGTAGATCCTAACTATCCAAAAATAGAGAGGTGAATCCATCAAGAGCATATTACTTGAGATTTACAACCATACAAACAAAACAAACTTCACATGTCATTAGAATAATTGTGAGAAAATAAGTAATTGTAGAGAAGGATTGAGCAGAAAAGATAAAACTTAGAGACATGATTGAAATACAAGACAACATGTAATAGAAAGTTGTCAGTGACACAGTAACAATAGAGTATTGAGTTTTATTGGCCTAATTGCTAGTGTGTTGTTAGCAGTTTGATGTGTGTAGGTTACACCCAAGGACGAATCCTTACAAAGACTGAAATCTATATACAAGACTAAGAGAGAGATCATAGACAAATTGATTTAAGATAAAAAGTTGTGAAAATGACCTCCAAAGTTAACTTCAGGTAAATGGGTAGAAGAGGAATACTATAGAAATTTTGAGGTAAAAAATGGGTGAAAACATAACATGTGGTTTCAATATCAACTTTAAAATAACCAATAGGATTC
>JZKD02S1261365.1:249909-281121 GCA_000966675.3 Picea glauca | reverse complement strand
TTAGCAATGTATTAATTAAAAATGTATTATTGTATAAATTAATTAATACATTAAATTATTAATGTATCAATCATTTAATATGGTACTTTATACACTAATTTAAATTAATAATTTATTTTATAGATTACACATATATTACTACATTATTAATGTATCATTAATGTTTAGTTATATTAATAATGTATTAATCATTCATTCAATGTATAATTGATGTATTAATACATTGCATTATTAATTTATCAATTAATTAATTAATACATTACATCATTAATTTATAAAATAATTAATATTTTACATTACACACTAATGTAAATTAATACATTAATTTATACATTATTATTATATATTACATTAATGTAATACATTAATAAACAATTAATTTACATACATCATTACATTCATATAATACATTAATTATGTTTACTTTAACAATGTATTAATTTTTATTTTTTTTAAGTAAAAAGTGGGGCCTTTCATATTAGAGCTTCATCCAAAAAGGAGGATACATGACACATAGGAGCCAGGTGTCCCGCCTGTGCAGGAAACCAGGACACCTGGCTATCTTACTGTAACATGTCCAAAAAAGAAAGATAACGTAGAGCCACCCTGCCCATAGGAAACCAGGGGGAATGTTCAGAACTAACAGCAGTTTGATAGTATAGTTACTAAGGCTATCCAGAATGACACCTAGAGGACTATCGTCCTGAGAGAATACAACAACAAACATAAAGAAAAACATTCAAGCTCTAAGACCTGTTAACCAGTGCTCGCCTTGTCGTCCTTCGCCTTGTCATCCTTCGCTTCTGTGGCACGAACTAGAATTGCAAATGGTTGTGTGAAAGTAGGACATAGGCGCTTGGGCATGTCGTTGGAATAAGTCGCATAAAGCATGTCGAGGCGTTGGCTTGCGCAGACCGCTCTAAAGATTTGGTCTTCAACCAAACTTCTCACCTCAAATATGAGTTGCAACTGCTACGGGAGAAAAAGAGGTGGCGAGGGCGGCCTCGCCTGATTGTCATCACTTCCCAGACATCCTGCTTCCTTAGCTGCACCAGTATCCTTGGCTGCACCAGTGTCCTTCCACTGCTCCTCCTCTATGATGCAGGTTTTGGTGCCGGAGTCCGAGGGAGCTTTTACGCAAGAGTCGGAGGTGTTCCTGCTGCGGGGAGTAGTTCCAGAGGGAAAGGAGCGGGTATGGGGGTCCCAATCATCAGGGAAGGTAACCATTTTCGTTTTCGAAAAATCCTCTCGGAGCTGAATGCTCGAATCTTCTACCACAGTTATGCCAGGAGGTGAAACTGCTGCCCGAATTTCTCGCCGGCGTCGCTGTCTGGCTAGAGTGACTGCAGTTTGTAATTCTGGGTGTCGTTTCCGTCTGGAGGCAGCTGCATACCAGCGCGCCCCCCTGCGTGGTCGTCCCCTCAATCACGGCATGCCTGAGACAAAAGTTAGAGCCAAGTCGTCAAGAGTTGGATGCAAGTCGCCAAGAGTTGGATGGAAGCCTCGCTGCAGAGGAAACTGCTCGGCCACAATGGAACATCCGAGAAGATTGATGGGCGGATAAATCGCAATGAACGCCATTAAAGCCATGAGCTTAATGCTCTGGCTGGCCGGACCAAGAGCGCTCGTGCTGGATCGCATCATGTTACGGAGGTAGTCTAAGCTGACGCTCATCGCTCATATTGAATTGCAGAGTGTGTCGGGAGGACCGATATTAAAGGCCCCCCGCGTCCCCTCGTCACCTCCCCTTGCCACCTCCCCTCGCTGTCCTCGCCGCGTGTCACCCCATCCGGGGTTAACAATGTATTAATTAATAATATATCAATGTATTAATTAATTAATACATTACACCGTTAATCTATCAATTAATTAATACTTTATTTTACACATTGATGTAGATTCATACTTTAATTTATAAGTTAAATTTATATATTTCATTTGAGTAATACATTAATATATTAATACACCATTTATTTACATACATCATTACATTAATATAATACATTAATTATGTATTAATACATTAATAATCTTTAATATAATACATTAATTGTACATTATTTAATTTATTAATACTAATATTAATACAATTTCTTAATAAATGTTTTTATTATTAATGTACTATTTTAACACTTTTAAATATTTTGTATTACTTTCTTAATAGTTTTATTTTAAATAATAATTTAGTAATTATTAAATAATATTTAATTATTACATTTAAAATGTATAAATGTGTTCATGGTTGTTGTTATGGATGTCGGCAGTCAATTAGCAACAACCGCATTAAGTAAAAAGTGGTTGATATACTTTGATGGATGCCATTAATTAAAAAAAGTGGAAAATGATACCAACGGGCGTATATCAACCACTTTTTACTTAATATGATTGTTGCTAGTATACTATCACCAACTAAGAGAACATAAACACTTTCATCTCCGTCAATTTTAAGGAATTTCAGCGTCAAATCATGTTGATCCCAAACAAAGTGCTTAGTGACCACCTTAGTCCATGTATACCGCGAGCAAGAGCTCTGAGGTCCTTTCCTTTCTCGATTGCTGATCCTCCCACCATTGATGTGAAACTTGTTTTGCTGAATTCCGTGCTTAGTTATCACAGCTTTGAATAAGTGTAATATGATGACTAAAGAAAAGTTCTTCTTTTTTGTTTAGAGTATGGAATTAAATGCATGTATATTTTGGAATATGACAATCAAGTATCTTTAAAGTGGTTTATGATTTTCTCAACAATATTTTATTGTTGAATTTAGTTAAAATTAATCAGTAAAAGAAGGGGCAGAAATTAATGTAATCAGTTTTATATAACTAAAAAAAAGATTGTATAAATATGTATAAGGGGCAGAAATTAATGTAATCAGTTTTATATAACTAAAAAAGAGGTTCTATAAATATGTATACTTGAGAGGCAGATTGTGAGCTGGACTTCAAGCTCTCTCCTGGGTTATCCCGTAGCCTGTGGCTGGTATGTAATCTCCTGGTTCTTTCTTCTAACAGAATGATGCTTTCATTATCCCATAGATGTTTCCCTCATAATTACCACGTAAATCTGTATTCTCCTGTGTGCATGCTTGTCTTAATTGTTTCTGTTGTATTGTTGAAATGAGATTCCGCTGCACAACCAGTAGTATCAGAGCAGGTCTCATTCTTGCCAGAGGAGACTTGTTGTGACGCTTACAGAAAAAAATGCCCATGTGGCGACAATCGATGACTACGAAGATGTGCCCGAGAACGATGAAAAGTCGTTGAAGAAGGTCGCGGCGAATCAGCCGATTAGTGTTTCCATCGAAGCTATGAGGAGGGCATTCCAGTTTTATGAATTTGGCGTGTTCACTAGCACCTGCGGAACTCAGCTGGACCACTGTATGACCTACAGTCCGGCACAGACCACTGGATTGTGAAGAATTCTTGGGGAAAGAGATTGGGAGAGAAGGGTTTCATCAGACTGCAGAAGAACATTTAAGGGGTTTTCGACTGGTATGTGCGGTATTGCGATGGAGGCATTGTACCCTGTAAAGAAAAGTGTCAACCCACCAAACCCCAGTCCCCCTCCTCCATCCCGTGTGGAGCCTCATACCGTGTGTGATAACTACTATTCCTGCCCGAAAAGCTACACCTGTTGCTTCATGTATGACTTTGGGGGTTATTTTTATGCATGGTTTTGTTTCCCTCTCAACTTTGCCACATGCTGCAACGATCACTACAGCTGTTGCTCGAACGATCATCTGGTTTGCGATCTTGATGCACAAACATGCCTTTCGGTGGTGCCAGTGGCGGTGATAGCCGAGGAGCTGGTATTGCAGGTTGTAACAGCTCACGGAGGCGTGAAGTCTTTGTTCCGTTTACAGAGATCAAGCCACCACTAAAACACCCGAGGATCGAAGCTCGCGGAGGTGTGAATTTGACCAGTCCGCGCGTGAGGAGAGGTTACGTGTGTTCATGATGTCTTATTGTCTTGGAGGCAGTTACGCTGATAATTATGTGATAATTATGTGTGGTTTTCTGATCGGGATTACCATTGTGCGCTGCTATATAGGTAATTCTCACAATGCAACTCAAAGAGTATGTGAAATCAGGGAGGGTTGAGAAAGGTTGTGTCATTCAATTTACTGAATACATATGCAATTCGGTACGAAATTACAAGATTATGATAGTTTTGAATATGGAAGTATTGCCGGGATGAAAAGTATGCCGAGCGGGTTGGGATAGGAGCTTCGGTCTTTACCTCCCTATCGTTCTGGAATATCCTGCCGCTGATGTGCTTGAGTTCGCTGGAGTTTCTACAAGGGACAAGAAGTGGTAGTGCGTGGAGGAATGTGTGAGACAAGAGATTGGAAGTCCGTCATTATTTGAAGCTGAACCACAGTGTGCATAAAACAAGGTAAATGGTCAAGATGAGAGAGCCCACATCTAAGAAGTTTAATCCGCCAGTTATGAATAGGAAAAGAGGAGTGAATTAATAAATATTTGAAGCATAGGGATATTTGGTTTAAATAATTCATATATGCTTTAATTTACCTTCCTATCTATTTTTTAAAAATGTGTTTTACGTGGACGTTTACCATATGCCTTTGTTTTTTAAATAATATTTATTTAAAACAATTCCAAGAGGGAAACGTTGGAGTTTAGTGCATACCTTGGGGTTATAAAAAATAAATCCTTTATTGTTAAAAGCTTCGTTTTATAAGCTTTGCACTTGCTTGTGCTGATGGCATGGAAAAGCAAGAGATGCTGGTTCTGAAATGGCATTGGAGTAACAGTAAAATCATTGTCACAAATGAATTATTTTTTATTTATTTTTGGAGTTGTAAGCAATTATATGTAAATGGGTATATGTCTATAAGACTTAGAAAGGTATGCTTACCTTTGGTGAATCACTCACAAAGTCTAGACGTAAGCCTAGGTGATAGGAGGGTATTTGTCTCATGAGATTACATGTAATATAACCTAATTTAAAGGCTTGGTGGAACTCCATTGTAAATGGACTTGTAGGTAATTGGCAAACTCTTACTTGGCTCTGGATTTGGTAAAGTGAATGTTCATGTCAGGTGGAGTGTTGAGACTCTATTGTAAGGTTCCTCGAGATGAGCATTGAAGGCTCATTTGACAATCTTGGCTAGATTCGACTAAGGTTTTCGAATGTTATATTCGAGGTTGAACATTGAAGGTGTTCAGGATCACAAAAGAAGATTTGTTTGCAAGATCAATAATTCATTGTTTGGTCTGGAAAGCGCATCCATGAAATTGGTACAAGAAGTTGATTCCTTCATGGTGAGCCAAGTTTTGCAAGAAGTGATTGTAACCATTTAGTTTATGGTACTCACTATGTTCGTGTTTACATTGTTGACATGCATGGTTAAGATCAACAGGTTCGTTGAGTTGACTTGGACGTTTGAGATGAAGGATCTTGGAGCACCAAAACAATATTGAGCATAGAAATTCACAGAGATGGTATTGATGGTAAGTTTTGGGTTATAACAACTTCAATACATGGTAACAACACTAAGGAAATTCAATATGAATGATGTGAAATTGGTAAAATATTTTTGGGCTTTCCATTATAAGTTTTCTTCAGGTTTGTGTCCAAGTGATGAAGAAGAAAAGGGTTATATGTCTTTTGTATAGTGTGCTAGTAGAAAGATTGATGATTGCGATGAAAGTATGAGATATTTCACGTGTCGTTGGTGTTGTGAGTGGTCACATGACAAATCCAGGTCGAGCATTGAAATGGGTGCTTCGATTTTGGAAGCACTATTATCACCTATCTTTATCTTGCAAGAAGGGGATAAATGGACAATGGCATGGTATCGTGTAAATTTATTTTCAAGGCGGATATTGTGGGAATATGACAACCAATTAACCAATTGTGTTTAAAGTGGTTCATGACTTCCTCAACAATATTCTATTGTTGGATTTAGTTAAAACTAATCAACAAAAGAAGAGGGAACCATTTAATGTAATCATTTTTGTATAACTGAAGGAGAGGTTGTATAAATGTGTATTCCTGAGAGTTACATTGTGAGCAGGGGCTTCAAGCCCTCTCCTGAGTTGTCTAGTAGCCTATGGCTAGTCTGTAATATCCTGGTTCTTTCTTCTAATAGAATGATGTTTCCATTGCCCCATGGATGTTTCCCTCATAATGTGAAAGAGGGTTTTACTAGGTAAATTTGTGTTCTCTTGTGTGCATGCTTGTCTTGTTTCTCCACTGCACAATAGTATAGACCTTTCATATTTTAAAAATATGTCAAATAACTTACTAACTTCTTAATATACCAGATTTAATAAATTCATATTATATCAGATGTCAAATTGACATGGGAGATCTACTAAGAAATGTTCTTGGCATGAATATCCTCTCCGAACAGATATTTGAGAACTAAGGACTTATAGAGGTATAGATACATAATGAGGACTTAGTTAGAGAAGTATAAATAGATATACTATCCTTCGAAAAATCTTTTTAAATATTCAAACACTCTGTCAAGAGAGGAATTTTTCAAGAGGGGTCAACCTTTGTGCTATTAGCCTCCATTCGAGCTACTTATCCCCAGATTGGGGCTCAACTTTGGGTTCATCCGATTCATTTTTTCGAAAGATGGAAAACCAATTTTCGCTACAAGTTCCAAATGGTAAAGAAAGTTCATGCGGTGGTGTAATATTCGATGATTTTTTTGTATTTGTCCTACTAGGTGCAAGAAATGTTAATCCGCATGTCCTAAATGCGAGGTTTTCACTTAAAAATTAGCATAAATGGTAAAGAAATTCCATGTAATGGTGTAATTCGTGATGAGGATTTTCCCATGTGTTCGCATGAGTGCATGAATTTTCCTATTAATGACACATGCACCACCATTACAATCATTCAAACATACACCATCACAAAATCAGTGGTTCGTTGAACATGCAAAGATATCCTGCCACCCTATAGGCTATTCACAAGAAGCACAACCACCTTTAATTGCTTCAAGATATTGAACAAAGGAATAAGACCATTTACCCAATGTTACAAGAATGAGATAAACTATGCGAAACAAACACACGGTGAGGCTATGCTCACTTATGTATTCTTCAATGAAGAGGGATTACATCCTTATATAGGAAAAGACTCGACCGAGTCGGTTATATGAAAACCAAAGACAACTAGACTCTTAACTAAGAACTGACTCTTAACACACCTACAACTGGCTCTCACAACTGGCGCTTACTCCATTATTTCCATGTCTCCCCCTTAATGGAGAATGGATTGACTTCTGATGCAGGAGCATCGCCAGTAGCAAGCGAGCATGGGAAAAATGCCATTTCATTTTTGGCACATGTTGAAAATGTTTGAATCATTTTGAAAGTTTGGATGCGAAACATTAATGTAATAGTTAAGAGGAAGGACACTTAGATATTGTAAACAGATATTGAGCGGTTGCTCTCATCTATAGTAGGTGTAGAGGCATTTATAGGCAATTAATGTAAGTAGGTAGATTTAGATGCAGATTAGACAGTTTAGAGCGTAGGAGGGAAAACCATCTATAGACGCCCTCATCTTCTATCATTGTAACATTATCAAGAAGGAATAGAGCATAGAGGAGAAAAAGAAGTAGAGAGATGTGTAGAAGAACCCATGTACAAAATTTCTGAGATTAATATATGAAGCTTTGATTCAGACTCATGGTTTTCAAATACTTCCTTTGTATACATGTTGAATGTTATGCTCGTGGTTGTTTTACTCTTTCTGTTGTACATTTGCTTTTATGCTATCTATGTATGATTTCATCTTAAGTATTTGAAGTTTGAGAGAGTAAGGGGATGATTTTCAATTGTTTCTCTATCTGAGCAAGAGTTCATGCAAGGAGTGTAGTGAAACGTTCGCAAGGAATGCGTCGACGGGTTCAAATTTCACCTTTGAAAGATGAGGAGGGATATTGTTGTTCTCATCTTCCGTAGAAGTAAATGTCAAGCACAGAAGTTGTGCAAGGTGTGAGCAGGCTGGTTGGAAGTTCAGAACTTGTCAACGAAGGAGAGGGTTGAATACTGTTTTCAGAAGGAGTTGCACACAGTCAAATAATTCAAATACTTAGATGTATTTTAAGAGTGTCGCAAGGAGTGCATGCAGAAATCTCATAGGAGATTTGAGTTAGTGAAAGGAAGATCAGGAGAATTAGCCTATTCAAAGTGTGAAGAGAAGAAGAGGGGTTTTGGTCATCATGCAGAGACAAATTCATAGTAAGGAGGATTACTAAGGTGACTCAGAGCATAAGTTCTTTGAGGAAGATTTTGGACAGTCAAAATTCTTTGAGGAGGAATCCCGAAACACCGGGGATCATTGGATATGCAGAATATGCGAGAGGGATAATGGTTAGGACAGAACCATCGTTTGGATAGCCTAAATTAACGTCAATCGTTGATCAAGATTTTCAGGGCCGTTATATTTTTTTAGAGTTTGGGACTTCGTAAGTTCGAGTTGCAATTTTGGGTCTTGACACATAAAGTACCCAAAGTCCGAAAGGATTCTCGTTAGGGTAGAGTGGAAAAGTCGGCAAGTTCAGGTTTTTGGAACTTCAGAGTTTGAGGTTCTGGAAGTCTCGAGGGAGAGAGATCGGGATATAGCAGAGGAGAAAACCCAAAACAAAGGGGAGGCAACACATGGAAGGACGGGAGGCTTATGGTTGAGATTTGTGGAAAACAGCAAGGAGAAGTACCATTTTGGTATTTCAGAACTTCATGGATTGGAAGGTGGAGAGGACAAAGAATTCAAGTGTTAGCATATTGAATTCCTGGTACGTGAAATTGTGCTGACCGTTGGATCAAGGGAGAGTTCAAAACGTTTGATCTCCTTGGAAGCGGAACCTTAGAGTTTTAGAATTTTAGGATTCGGAGCTTCGAGAATCCCAAGGGTATAGTAAAAGCGCATTTCGGTGGTTGAAACCCCGAAATCACGAAGAGAAAAGGGAGACCGGGACATCTGTATTTCGACAGATCGGGAATCAGAAATTCGGGAGTCGAGGGAAACAGTTGCATGACATCGCAACTCTCAAATTCGCAGAAGCCAAAAATCCGAAATTGACATCAGGAAGACCAAGTGATTGAATATTTCGGGTTTTAGAGGTCAGCGAGGTAAGGTTCTTGACCATAGGATTCGCGAATTCACAAAGTCCGATATCCTGAAATAAGAGAGAAATTTTCTCAAGGTGTTGTTGTGGGTAGATTTCCTGAAAGGGAAATAGAGGATCCAGTCGATCTCTCGTGCCGAAAGGAAAAGATCTTACGCAGATTCCGAACTACGGGTGTGGGGAGGGGTCTACACCATCTAGTATCAAAGCCCTTCTCTGTTTGTATATTTCACATAGAGGGAGAAATAAATATTTACAATCCTATCGTTAAGAAGAAGAAGCAGACAAATACCCAATCCACCAGAGGAACGGGAAATGCCAAGAAGAAGGGGCAAGCAATTACCTGATCCACCAGGGGCAAGAGATGTGCGTGACTTACGTGCTAGGATGGATGCTATGGAAATAGCGCAGAGGCATGCAACTGGTGTTGGGGATCTCAGTGATTCTGATAGTGAAAATTAAGCCAAACATGAAGGAGAAGAAGCTGCAGCCGAAGATGCAACAAATGAACACCTACTTAGGGTTGTTGCAAGGATGGGTGCAAGGGAAAAAATGGACATTCCAATATATGAAGGAAACCTAGATGTTGAAGAGCTTCTAGACTAGATTAGAGCTATGGACACATATTTTGACAATGAAGAGGTCAAGAGACATGTCCAAGACTTAATGGACAAGGGATTGGTTAGAGAAAGCTTGAGTCCATGTGTTGTCCCAACAATGCTTAGTCCAAAGAAAGATGGAGGCTAGAGAATGTGTATAGACTCAAGGGCAATTAACAAGATTACCATCAGGTATAGATTTCCATTGCCAAGGATGGATGATTTGATGGATTGCTTGAGTGGAGCAATTTTTTTTTCAAAGATTGATTTGAAAAGTGGATATCATCAAATCTGAATGAGAGAAGGTGATGAATGGAAGACATCATTCAAGACAAATGAAGGGTTGTATGAATGGCTTGTTATGCCATTTGGCTTAACAAACGCGCCTAGTACTTTCATGAGGTTGATGAATGAAGTCTTGAAGGATTTCATTGGAAAATTTTTCATTGTGTACCTTGACGACATACTAATTTTGAGTAGAACAGAAACAGAGCACTTGAAGCATTTGGCTAAAGTGATGAAAAGATTACAGCAAGAAAAGTTGCTAACAAATATGAAGAAATCATCATTCATGAAGATAGAGCTCATTTATTTGGGGTTTGCTATTTCTGCAGATAATTTGAAGATGGATCCAGATAAAGTGGAGGTGATTAAGAATTGGCCATCTCCAAAGAGTATCTTTGCAGTTCGAAGTTTTCATGGATTGGCTAGTTTCTACAAAAAATTCATCAAGAATTTCAGTGGAATTAGCACACCGATGATGGACACAGTGAAGAAAAGACATAAATATTTTCAATGGACAAAAGAAGCAGAGAAAAGATTCAATTTATTAAAGGAAAAGACTACTAAACATCCAATTCTAGTGTTTCCAGATTTTAGTAAGACGTTTCACTTCAGGTGTGATGCTAGTGGATTTGCAATTGGAGAGGTTTTGAGCCAAGATGATAGGCCAGTCACATACTTTAGTGAGAAACTGAATGAGGTGAAGGTTAAGTACTCCACGTATGACAAATAATTTGATGTGATCATACAAGCACTGAAGAAGTGGAAGCACTACTTGGTTCCTAAAGAGTTCGTTTTGTACAGTGACATTCATGCATTGCAATTTGTAACTCAACAGGAGAAGTTGAACTAAAGACATGTTAAATGGGTTGAATATATGCAAAATTTTACTTTTGTAATTAAACATATTTCTGGAACTGCTAACAAAGTTGTTGATGATTTGAGCAGGAAATGTTTACTGATGCAGGAATTTAGAGTCAAAACATTGGGTTTTGATAACCTCAAGGACATGTACAGAATTGATCTAGATTTCGAAGAGGCATATGAGGCATCTAAGAATCCAATTCTCAGGGACAGAAGCCAATGGGCTGAATATATGATCCAGGATGGATTATTATTCATAGGTAATCAACTATGCATTCCAAAATTATCCATGAGGGAGAATCTACTGAAGGAAAAACACAGTGGAGGATTGGCTGGACATTTCGGTCATGATAAAACATTCTCGAAATTAAATGGCTCATATTTTTGGCTAGGAATGATAGCATATGTCAAAATATTCGTGGACAGATGAAGAATTTGTCAGCACACAAAGGGAAGAAAACATAACACAAGGTTATATCAGCCATTACCCATACCAGAGAGGCCGTGGGATACAGTGAGCATGGATTTTGTGTTGGGATTGTCAAGAATGAAAAGAGGGTTTGATTCAATCTTTGTGGTAGTGGAGAGATTTTCGAAAATGGTACACTTTATACCATGTCAGAAAACCAGTGACGCGACTCATATCACGAACTTATTTTTCAAAGAAGTTGTCAGAATTCACAGCTTACCAAGGATTATAGTTTCAGAACAGGACACCAAGTTCGTGGGACATTTCTGGATGAATTTATGGAAGAAGTTGGGGACAAAGTTGTCTTTTAGCTCAGCTTATCATCCTTAGACGGATGGGAAAACCGAAGTTGTGAACATAATCTTGGGAGATTTACCAAGGAGCCTAGTGACTAAACACCACAGTCAGTGGGATCACATTCTTCCACAGGCAGAATTTTCTTACAATGATTCGATCAATAGAAGCATGAAGCAGAGTCCATTTCAGGTTGTTTATGGAATGCAACCCAGGGGAGTTTCTGAATTGAAATATTTAGAACAAAATGAAACTAGAAGTGTTAGTGCAGAAGATTTCGAAGAAGCAATGAAAGAACTTCACAGCCAAGTGAAGGAGCAATTGTAGAATTCAAGCCAGGAGTATAAGCGTAGAGTAGATCAACACAGGAGAGAAATTCAATTTGAAGTTGGTGATTTGATTCTTGCACAACTAAGAAAGGAGAGTTTCCCAAGGGGAACATATAACAAAATGAAAATGAAGAAGATTGGACCATGCAAGGTCCTAAGGAAATTTGGGGCAAATGCATATGAGATTGAATTACCCGATGGGATTGGAATTTCACCGATATTCAACATCTCATATTTGTACCCTTATAGAGCTGAAGAAGAAGGATCAGACAGTGAACAGACAAAGGTTCGGTGGGATAAACAAATGCATGTATCTGGAAAGCCACAGATGGAGAGTATACTTGACAAGAGAGTCGACAAGAGGACCAGGAGAAAAAAGTATTTCAAATACTTGGTCAAATGGAAGGGACATCCAGTTGAAGATTCCAGATGGGAGAATGAAGCAGACATTCAAAAGCATGGGTAGACTGTGCAAGAGCTCATGAACAGAAGTTCATGAAAATTTTCAAGCGAGGGAGTATGATGCAGGAACATCACCAGCAGCAAGCGAGCGTGGGACAAACTCCATTTAATTTTTGGCACATGTTGAAAATGTTTGAATTGTTTTGAAAGTTTGGATGTGAAACATTAATGTAATAGTTAAGAGGAAGCACACTTAGATGTTGTAAATAGATCTTGAGCGGTTTCTCTCATCTGTAGTAGGTGTAGAGGCATTTATAGGCAATTAATGTAAGTAGGTAGATTTAGATGCAGATTAGACAGTTTAGAGAATATGGGGGAAAACCGACTATAGACACCCTCATCTTGTATCATTGTAACATTATCAAGAAGGAATAGAGCATAGAGGAAAAAAAGAAGTAGAGAGTTGTGTAGAAGAACCCATGTACAAAAGTTATGAGATTAATATATGAAGCTTTGATTCAGACTCATGGTGTTCAAATACTTCCTGTGTATACATGTTGAATGCTATGCTCGAGTTTTTTTTACTCTTTCTGTTGTACATTTGCTTTTATGATATGTATGTATGATTTCATGTTAAGTATTTGAAGTATAAGAGAGTAAGGGGATGAGTTTCAATTGTTTCTCTATCTGAGAAAGAGTTCCAGCAAGGAGTGCAGTGAAACGTCCGCAAAGAGTGCGTCGACAGGTTCAGAGTTCATCTATGAATGATCAAGAGGGATGCCATTGTTCTCATCTTCTACAGAAGTGGAAGTCAGGCACAGAATTCGTGCAAGGTATGAGCAAGCTAGTTGGAAGTTCAGAACTTGTCAACCAAGGAGAGGGTTGAATAGTGTTGTCGCAAGGAGTTGCAAAGAGTCAAAGGATTCAAATACTTAGACGTATTTAAAGATTTCCGCAAGGAGTGTGCGTAGAAATCTCATAGGAGATTTGAGTTAGTAAAAGGAAGCTCAGGAGAATTAGCATCTTCAAGGTGTGATGAGAAGAAGAGGTGTTTTGGTCATCGTGCAGAGGCCAAGTCATAGTGAGGATGGTCAAAATTCTTCGAGGAGGAATCCCAAAACAGCGGGGATCGTTGGATCTATGGAAGCTGCAAGAGGGATAACGATCGGGACAGAGCCATCCTTTGGATAGCCTAAATTAACATCAAACATTGATCAAGATTTCTGGGGCCGTCATATTTTTTTGGAGTTTCGGACTTCGAAAGTTCGAGTTGCAAGTTTGGGTTTTGACACATCAAGTACCTGTAGTACAAAAGGATTCTCGTTAGGATAGAGTGGAAAAGTCGGCAATTTCAATTTTTCAAAACTTTGGAGTTTGAGGTTTCAGAAGTCTCGAGGGAGAGAGATCATGATATAGCAGAGGAGAAAACCCGAAACAAATGGGAGGTGACACATGGAAGGATAAGAGGATTCTTGTTGGGGTTTGTGGAAAACAACAAGGAGAAGTACCATTTCGGTATTTCAAAACTTGGGCGATCGGAAGGTGGAGAGGACAAAGAATTCAATTGTTAGCATATTGAATTCCTAGTATGTGAAATTGTGTTGACCGTTGGATCAAGGGAGAGTTCACAGCCGTTGATCTCCTTGGAAGTAGAACCTTAGAGTTTCGGAATTTTGGGATTCAGAGGTTCGAGAATCTCGAGGGTATAGTAAAAGTGCATTTCGATGGTTGAAACCATGAAATCACAAAGAGAAAAGGGAGACTGGCACATCTGTATTCTGGCATATCGGGAATCAGAAGTTTGGGAGTTGAGGGGAAGAGTTGCATGACATCGCAACTCCCAAATTTGCGAAAGCCAAAAAGCCAAAATTGACATCAAGAAGACCAAGTGATTGAATATTTTAGGTTTTGGAGGTTGGAGAGGTAAGGTGCTTGACCAAAAGATTCACGAATTCACGAAGTTCGATATCCAGAAATAAGAGAAAAATTTTCTCAAGGTGTTGTTGTGGGTGGATTTCCTGAAAGGGAAATAGAGGAGCTAGTCGAGCTCTTGGACCGAAAGGAAAAGATCATGTGCATATCCCGACCTACAGTTCAAGGGAGGGGTCTGCACCTACTTCTACACCTAACATCTCCCTAAATAGTTCAAACTTAATCTTTCCAAGAGGCTTAGTGAAAACATCAGCAACATTTTCACTAGTAGTACAATACACAAGATTTATTTCATTTGACTGCAACTTTTCTCGAACAAAATGATACTGAGATTCAACATGCTTTGTCCTTGCATGAAAAATCAGATACTTCACAATATTGATTGAACTTTGATTATCACATCTGATCATCATAGGTTCCTTTTGTTCTTCTCCAACATCTTGAAGAAGTCTTCTTAACCAAACAACTTCACAAGTTGTTACACACAAAGATTTATATTCTGCTTCAGTAGAAGACAAAGATACAGTAGGTTGCTTTTTACTACTCCATGAAACAACCCCGGATCCAATGTTGAACGCATATCCAGTGGTTGATCTTTGATCATCCATATTTCCATCCCAATCAGAATCTGAATAACCTATCAACTCAACATCAAATGCATCAGTATATTTAATACCATAATCAAGTGTACCTTTTAGATACCTGAGTACTTCCTTTGCTACATTCCAATGGATTTCATGAGGTTTTTCCATGAACTAACTTAACACACTCACAGAATATGAAATATCAGGCTCGTTGTGGTGAGATAATTCAAACTACCCACCATTTGTCTATACACAGTGCCATTCACCTCTTTCGAACCATCATCACAAGAAAGTTTTATATTCTACTGCATGGGAATAGTAGAAGACTTACACTGGTCCATTTTAAATATCTTAAGTATTTCTCTGATATACTTACTCTGACAGACAAAATTTTGGTCTTCATTTCTCCAAACTTCAAGACCTAGGCAGTAATGTAACTCACCAAGATCTTTCATTTCAAATACTTTTGATAACTGCTCCTTGATTTCATCAAATAACTTCTTTGAATTTCCTGTAATTATTAAATCATCAACATATAATGAAATCAATACTATATACTCTTGTTCATCAAATTTGGTATAAATATTTGGATCACTTTTTGTCCTCATAAAACCATGTTGAAGAAAGAAATAGCCTATCCTTTCATACTATGACCTAGGTGCCTGTTTTAGTCCATATAATGCTTTCTTTAACTTACACACTAAGTGTCCTTGCCCCTTTTCAACAAACCCTTCAGGTTGAGTAAGGTAAATCTCTTCCTTTAATTCACCATTCAAAAATGCATATTTAACATCTAACTGATGAAGCTTCCAATGGTACTTTGTAGCTAAAGCAATTAACATTCTGATAGTATTCAATTTAGCTACTCGTGAAAATGTTTCAGCATAATCAATACCTTATGTTTGTGAATACCCCTTTGCCACCAGTCTAGCCTTATACTTATCTATACTACCATCTGATTTGAACTTGGGTTTGTATATCCATTTGCATCCAATGGGCTTCTTATGTTTAGGCAATTCAGTCAATTCCCAAGTATTGTTTTTCATTATAGATTCATATTCTTCCTCCATTGCATTTCTCCATTCATCATGTTCATTAGCTTTGTCAAAACTCATGGGTTCTATGAAATTTGAAATTCTACTCATTAGGGCATAGTCTTTATACCTCTCAGGAAGTTGAATCTGTCTTGAAGATCTTCTCAACTGATTATCTTCCTCCCCACTTTGTGAAGATTTGTCTTCACCTCTAGGTGAATTGTGACTGCTTGAATTGTCCATATCACCGAGTCCTTCTTGCTACTATTGTTGTTGTCGCTGCAAGAATGGTTGTTGTTGTTACTTCTCTTCTTTAACTCCTTCATCAAGAACTCTCTTCCATTCCTCACGACTGTTGTCGTCATGATTTCCTGCTTCCTGCTCATGGAAAAGTATATCTCTACTTGCAAATACTTTGTGATTAGTAGGATCAAATAGTTTGTATGTTTTAAATTCATAAAAATACCCAATAAAAATAAATTTAGTGTATTTAACATCCAATTTCCTTCTATTCTCTTTTGGAATATGTGCAAAATCCTTACACCCAAATACTTTCAAATTATTAACTGCAGGTTTGGAACAATACAAGGCTTCAAAAGGAGTAACATTATCAAGACACCTTGTTGGACTTCTATTCTTTAAATAAACTGCAGTATTTATGGCTTTAGCCCAAAATGAATTTGAGAGATTCTTACGTTTCATCATACTACGTGCACACTCTACTAGAGTTCTATTTTTCCTTTTAGAGAATCCATTTTGTTGTGGAGTGTGAGGTACTATAAACTGGTATACTATTCCATTATCTTTGCAATATTTGATGAAGTCCCCTGATTTATACTCTCCCCCTTGATCTGAATGGAGGATTTTGATTGATTTTCTTGTCTTCTTTTCCACCATGGTTTTGAATTCCTTAAAATACTAGAAAACATCACCTTTTCATCTAAGGAAGTAAACCCATGTGTATCTCATGAAATCATCAATAAATAATAGAAAGTAAAATGCACCTCCTAAAGACCTAGTCTGCATAGGCCCACAAACATCAGTATGCACAAGATCTAACACATCTCTCTTTTTCTTATCAGTATTAGAGGGGAATTCATCTCTGTGCATCTTTCCTAATGCACATCCATCACAAGCAACCTTCTCATTCTTTAACATGGGAATTCCTTCAACCATATTATTTTTCTGTAATAACAATAAATCAAGATGATTGATGTGTCCATACCTTTGATGCCAAAGAATCTCTGTTGGCATAGCTGCAAGAGTCAGTGCATGATGTGCTTTGCTGGTAACATCAAGTTTGTATAGACCTCCTTCTCTGACTCCTGTGGCAATTGTTTGGAAGTGGTCCAACAGATCCTTCACTATGCAATAATTCTTGAATAATTCAACCTTCAAGTTATGATCTGTAATCGTGGACACAAAGATAAAAATTTTATTTATTCCTGGCACATACACCACATTACGAATGTGACGAAAAGTACCATTCAAAAATTTCACAGGAATGTCTCCATATCCTTTGATCTGATGAGCGTGGTCATCTCCAAGATATATGCTGGCACCATTCTATGTTTCTTTAAAATTAGCATACCAATTTTTATTACAAGTCATATGTAGTGATGCTACGGAATCCACAAACCAGGCATTAGAATCATCCATTTCAGCAAATAAAGTAGTGTTAGACATAAACAACCTAAGATCCCGTGAGTCAAAATTCATGGATTCATCAATATCATTACTAGCAATAAATAATCTGAGATCCTGATTTGAAGATTTTTCTGCATAATGACCTGAATGTGTTCTAGGTTTATTCCTAGCCTCGTCACTTTTCTTCTTATGACAGTCTTTAACCATATGTCCAAGTTGACCACAATAAAAACAACTCTTAGACTCACTCCTGTTAGATTCCATACCTTGATTTGGATATTGTCTTCTCTGTGATGAACTGCCTCTCTGCCATGAACTTCCTCCTCTACCTCTTACTCCTAATCTCCCTCTCGCAGATCTATTATTTGACCATAGTGCCAAATCTTTACTCCGAGGCTTCAGATTCTTGTGCCTCTCTTCCTCTTGTAGCAAAATACATGTCAGTTCTTCAAACGTAGGAGGTCTCTCCCTTGCTACGAGACCTATTATGAACATATGATAATCTTCTAGCATACCATTTAAGGTAATAGTCACTAGATCAATGTTGGAAACAGTTCCCCCTATATTAACTAGCTTGTCTTTCACCTCTTCAATACGACCCAAAAATGAACTAAAAGAATCATTTCCATCCATCTTAATGCCTAGCAATTGAGTTTTCAAGAACAAATGCGATTTGTGTTGCTAGTTTCATACAATGCTTTAAGTGTTGTCCATGTTGCAGCAGAAGTTGTAGATTCTCTAATATGTGGAATTATGCTATCTTTAACAGACATGCACAACAATACCTTTGCCTTGTTTTCATGCTTCTCCCAATATTGGATCTGTGCTATTGTCGCACCTACAGCTGCATCAGGTTTCAGTTCAGTTCCCTTCGCAATGTTCTAGACACCATAGCCCTCCATGAGCATCTTCATCTTGAATTTCCAATTAATGAAATTCGATCCATCTGGCTTGTTGGCTTTGTTGAGGTAGGTCTCTTCCAGTGGATTCATCATCACTGTAAGATATTCTCTACAAGTGAAACACCAAGGATATCCAACTTTTCGTCGAGTTTTCTATTGTACTAAGCAGTCTGTCACTCTGCCTTCGGATCCACTGATCCAAATCTATCTTTGTTCTCAGCTTAAATCATGCATGCATCCACCTTTAAATCATAACACCACCTCACATGCATATATCAACCTTTAAGTTATGCATGCACCTTAATATCCAAAATATCCACTTTTTCACTTAAAAAAAAAAAATAACACACTCTTCACTTCACGCTTCTCTTAATAAAAAGTATCCACCTTTTTAATAAGAAACTTAAAAATATGCATAAGAAATTGTGCCATGCACACATATACACTTTAATAAAGAGTTTATAACTCAAAAATATCCACTTGTAATTATCCACCTTATAATTATTAAATTTCTTAAGAACTCACAACACTCATTTAAAAACTCACTATTTTCTCTTCCTTCAACTCCAAGCATTAAAACTATACGCATGCAAAGCGCATGCAAATTCTTTTGAGAATGGATTGGACTTCTACCAGTGCATGCAAACTATATGCAAACTTCACGTTCAAAAACTCATGCAGTAGTCTTCGCGATTTGTTCCAGAAATCACGCTATTAACTTATTCACGCAGTAAATTTTCCACCAAATCGACACTTTAACCTTATTCACATGGTAAAAATACTCATGCTGCAAAAAATAAACAATTACCTTATTTTTCACCTCATGCTCGTATTACCCTGCAGAAATCTCATTCAATGCAATAACAGACTATAACAATCTCTACTTTCTTAATTCAACTATCTATGAAATCCTTTAAGGTATCGCTCTTTGTCGGGGATGTAAGAAGGCCCTTCCCTGCAGGGTAATAAACTTGTTAAACCTAGAAACATAAGAGTATGCAAGTCGTGAACTGGACATGAAAAAGGATTTATGGTAATTACTTGTTTTAATTCTATAAGGAAGGGAGTCTTGAATCTACAACACACAGACAAACTTTGCGCAATGCATTTGCAAAAAAAAATCAATGAAATTCTTCATCACTCAACTCTCATAACATATTGTGTAGGTTTTAAGATTGCATGATATGATGATAACATTAACAAAAAATTGTCATGAAATCAACACTCTGTTATTCTTTAACACATAAACTCAAAACAAAACTTATAAATACTCATGAATATGTCAACAACCAAAACACTTGATATATATTAATACCTTTGGCACTACACACGACTATAAAATACAAGACTACATCAAGCTTCGGATCCAATGACTTATGCATACTTACAAAAAAATAGAGCTTGAGCTCTTAGACTTCTCAGACTTCTCACAACAATTGTTTCTTCTCTCTATCGACTATTACCTTCTATATCTTTGTAAATCGATTACATATAGAATCAAACTTTTAAATATGAAGAGAGAGACTTCGTGTAGAAGTAAACTGACTCAAAAAATTAAGACGACAATACATTTTTATTTCCATAATAGAGCTCGAGAAAGATAAAGATTGGTTCATTAAACAAGATCTTGCTAATGCTCTTCCTTGTCGTGTCATACACACTAACGTCTATGGTTTCCATGAAAGATAGAATCTGTGTGAATCTCACAACTTGTAATTAATATTTCTAACACTCCCCCTTAGTTATAAGTAGGTGAGTTTACAAAATACAAAATTTACATCAAAACATTAAATCGACATGTACTAGGTAGTTTCTGAAACGCATCTCTTGCCAAAGATTTTGTAAATATATCTGCAAATTTTTCTTTAGACACAAAACTCTAAACAAATTTCTATGTTACTCACCAATTCTCTCGTAAAATGATACCTTGTATCAATGTGCTTGTTTTTCTAGTGAACCACATAGTTTTTTGACAACATGATGGCATAGTTGTTGTCACAAAATACTGTAGTTGGTTCCTATTGTTCCTGTAACAAATATTTTAACATTCCTCTCATCCAAAATACTTGAAAAGTTGTTCTTTTAGTCACAATGTACTCATCTTCATTTAAAGAAAGAGTCACAATGGTTTGCTTCCTTGATTCCCATGATACTATACCTATTCCAAAATGTTATTTGTATCTAGAGGTATTTTTCCTGTCATATATAATTCCTACAGAATTACTAGCAGTGTATATAATAAGTCTGAAATCTTATAAAGTAGAATACATAATGCCAAAATATTTTGTTCCATTTACATATCCCATAATTCTTTTACCTCCCTTCCAACGGGATAATTTTGGATTTTCCATGAACCTTTAAATCAGGCTCACTCCATACATAATATCATAACTTGTTGCTTTCAAATTCATAAGGATTCCTACCAACCTTTTAAATAGTGTGGGATCCATCTTAGATCCTTCATCTTCCTTCATTAACTTGAATCATGTTTTGACAGGTGTTGGATCTTTTTTGGAATTTATCATGTTCAATCTTTTTAAAATTTCATGAGAATATTTAGATTGTGAAATAAATATACCATATTTGTACTGGTGAAATTCAATACCCAAAAAATATCTCATAATCCCCAAATCAGTAATTTCAAACTCATCCTTCCTGAGTCACTTAAATTATTCTATGCCAAAATCTCCTATAAAACTCAAATCATCTACATATAATAAAATAATTAACATATAACCCTTTTTATTTGCTTTGATGTAAAAATTTGGCTCACATTCACTTCTCTGAAATCTATTTGAGTAATATAGGAATCTATGCAAGTGTACCAAGCTATGGGAGTTTTTTTTAATCCGTACATTGCCTTCTTCAATCTGTACACATGGTTTTCGTGTCATGGAATCTCATAGCCTTATGGTTTTTCCACATACACTTCTTCTTCTAAATTTTCATTCAAAAATGTTGAATTTACATCCATTTGATAAACATTCCATTTGTTCTTCACAACAATGGAATAGACAGTTTTGATTGTGTCCATGCACACAACTGGCACAAATGTTTCATTGAAATCAATTCTAGGTTGTTGTGTAAAACCTCTTGCAACTAACCTTTCCTTATTCCTCTGCACATTTCCATATGCATCTTTCTTGGTTTTATAAATCCACTTGACACTTATCACATCCTTTCCTTCATGTACATCCACCAATTTCCATGTTTGATTGTTCTTTATAAATTTAATTTCTTCATCCATGGCTTGTTTCCATACATCATATTTGATAAATTCTTCAAAATTTAATGGATCTTCTATTTGTGAAAATAGAGCAAAAATTGAAAAATAAATTTGTTGTGTCAAAATTATAGATGTCACCCATACTACTTGTCTTCATTTTCAACAAAATTGCTAATGTTGGATCTGGAGATGTAGAACTACTTGTACTGCTTGCCAGAGTTTGTTGCACTCTAGGTGTGGATTGCTCACCTGCAAATATCGTTGGAGTATTTGATTTGGGATTTGGGTCTCAGTTCCAAGAGTAGAAGGAATTGCGTAGTGACTTATACATGGTGTTTGAACCATTTCATCATTTGTTTCATCATTCCCAATAGCATTAATAATCATGATTGTCCTCTCTATGATTCCATCCCATGCTTCATTCTCCACAAAATGAACATCACGACTTATTGTGAATTTTATTGCAATAGGATCATACGTTAAGTATGATTTTGTATCTTCAGAATATCCAACAAATATGAATTTTTGCCTTTGGTGTCTAACTTATTTCTCAACTAATCTGGAACATGTGCATATGCGACATAACCAAAAAATTTCAAGTTCATATCATTATTCTTCATCCATGTCCAAGCTTCTTGAGGAACATTGTTTTTAACACTCTTTGTCAGACATTTGTTTATGATATATACTTTAGTTGTTATTTCCTCAACCCAATACTCATTTGACAAATGTTTGGCTGCCATCATACTGCAGGCCATATCCATGATTGTTAAATTCTTCCTCTCTGTGACACCATTCTTCCACCAGTATTTCTAGGACTGCTACTGCATCCACCTCTAGAAAAACTCCTTCCTTTTCCTCTAGATTTATCTCTCCCCCTTCCTCTTCCAAAACTTATGGATGACTACGTAGAAAATGCATTTTCTAATGACATATTTGACCTATTAAATATGTGTTCATGATTAATGAGGGGAGCTTGCAACTCATCTAGACTAAACTGAGTCAGATCTTTGTTCTCTTCTAAAGTAACAAAAAGGGTATCAAATTTACAAGGAAGATTCATAAGTACCTTCTCAACAACCTTTATGTATTCTATGGTTTCTCCATGAGACTTAATCTGATTTATCAGGTCAGTAACATGGGTGTAAAATGAATCTACCTAATCTGTTTCATTGATAGAGTTTCAAAATATCTTCTAAGAATTTGTATTTTTGAAGGTTCCACATAGCTATTTTATTCTATCTTCCATACATCTTGACCACTAAATAACACCTTCATGGTCAAGGACCACAAATCATAAATTTTTCCTATAAAAGTGGGAGGTTGTAGATTTGAAGTAGAATCCATATTTTCAACTTACAACAAATTTGTTGCTCTTGAAACTTACTTTGATAAAAATTGCTCTGATCAACCTTCTCTGATCAACCTACTATGATACCAGATCTCATATCTACAATGTGAAGAAAAAATCTGCAAAACACAATTTCAAAGATCACATAGTGAAATTCTTCGTCACTGAACTCTTAGGACTTATTGCGCAGTTTCTAGACTGCACAAAAGACTGTGCATTGTGATGATAACACTAAACAAAATAATTTTGTCATGAAATAAAAAAAATTCTATTCTTTAACACATAAAATCAAAACAGAACTCATAAATACTCATGAAACAACTAAAATACCTGATATATATTAAGAAATTGGGCACTGCCTGCGATTATAGATTACAAGACTATGTCGAGTTTCTGCTCCAATGACTTCTGCAAGACTTACAAAAATCTAGAGCTTGAGCTCTCAAACTTCTCAGACTCCTCACATTTGTTTCTTCTTTTCTCTATCGAATATTACCTTCTATCTCTATGTATATGACTACCTATAGACTCGGACTTATAAATATGAATAAATAGAATTCTTGTAGAAGTAAACTGACTAAAATAATTAAGAGGACAATAAATTTAGACTGACTCTTATTTGCATAACGGAGCTTGAAAAAGATAAATATCGGCTCATTAAATAAGCTTTTGCTAACATTCTTCCTTGTCATTTTAGAGACACTAACGTCTCTACTTTTCATGACATATAGAGTGTGCATAAGTGTGACTCTCACGACTTATAATTATAATTTCCAATAGGGAGACAATGAGCACCAACAGCTTGTAGTAAGCCCAAAATTAAAGAATAAATATAAAACCATCCAGAAACTGAAGTATACATTGTCCACATTGTTGAGTTGTCCATATTGTTACTTACATATCTAGAAAATCTGCATACCCATGGCACTTATATGAAATGAATGATAAAATTCAGAAACATCTATAATAATAGTATTTATTTTAAAGAGTTTCATATAAATTGATCATATGTTAAACGTTCATATTTTTGTTCCTTTTAATCTTGCTACATATGTGATAAAAATTTTGTCGATTGAGCTTGAAGTTATTTTTTCATACACAGGGTATACTTTTCCCTTTTCACAATCACAAATTGCAGAAGATTCTGCACCTTTTCTATTGAAAATAGTATCCGTAGATCAATATAGTAACCAAATAACCAAACCCTCAACAACATTTGCTAATTTGGATGATGATCTACTTGTTAGTGAAATTTTATGGTTTCAATGTTGTCAACCCTCACTACCCACAACTATTCTCCTTTAAATGAAAACTATATTAAGTGAAAACTACATTCAATGAAAAGATAACAACCAGACTTGTCTAAAAAGATGATACAAAGATGTATCTCCTCCATTTTGTATGGAGGATCAATAGTATAAGTATGGAGTGTTGTTTTCATACTGAGCGATTCTGATATATCTTTGAATAGTTTTTAGACTAGGGTATCGAGGGATTCATGCTTACAAGAGTTGAGAATTGGACGAATTAATCTAAAACAGAAAACCAGTTTCTATTATTGCACACATAAACTCAGATACAATACGTACATAAATAGTTGGAGTGAGATACAACTTATTCCACTTATTGTGGGAGAAGTTGAGGGAATATCTCAACCTCCTCTAGCTACCCCCAACATAATCCCTAAACTCTAGGAATCCCTAATGAATCATTATTATCTAACTACAAGTAAGAAGTAAGAAAAGATATTTAGACAATTGCATTTCCGTGAAATATGAAAGTAAAAACTGGATTTGAATTTTAATTATTAAATGATGTAGAAGCATGTTTGTTCGTAATTAAAAAATGTAGGCCCATAATTCTATGAAATGTTTAAGAGGAGGCTACAACCGCTAGGGTTTAGAACATATCGCTCCTTCATTTCATAGTCTAGTCATTGAATGACATTTTCCGCATCAAGCATATATGTTTCATAAAAAAACATGGAGATAATATGGATTTTTACAGAAATCAACTATACATAAAAACAACTATTGCCATTTTTTCTTGGATCCACTGAGCAACGATCAAATCCCGGATCCACAACACCCAAGGAAACTGTGCGCAGCATAGTGACAAAATACTGCATGCCAGAAGATTCATCACTGGAATCTCAGGACTTGTCATGCAGTTCACAGACTACAGAAAATGTTGCCTGTTGTAATATAAAACGCTTTAAAGAACAATTTATATATGCGGAATAACAAACTAATATGCTTAGCACAAAAACTCAGAAATATGAATTTCTTGATATTAATAAACTTGGCACACTACCCGCAGTTACAGAATAAAATAATTAAGATGAGCATCGTCTCCAATGGATTCTTCTATTGAATTTACAGACACAAATCTTCTTCTCATACTTACTCAACTCCTCATTTACTATTGGCTATCCTCCTTTGCATCTTGCATCATGCATTATGCATCATCGGCTAACTAAATGACTTGGACTTATATGAACTCCGACTGAGACTTCCTACAAAAGCTAAGACTGACTCAACATTTACGACTACCATGAATTCGACTGACTCTTCAACCACTTACCAGAACTTGGGAAAGATAAAGATCGAGTATATTTATAGCTTCTCTACTTGTCAACTGAATTTGAGTAAATATGTGACTTTTCACTTGTAGACTATCATACAGACTCATTGTCTAAGGGTCGAGTTGAATGAAAAACTACCGACAAAATGACTGATAGACAAGTTGGCAGAAACGTCAAGATCTCATCAACTTGTAATTACTATTTCTAACACTCCCCATTAATTATAAGTAGGTGGGATTACAAAACATTTCATCAAAATTTGAGTTTACATTTCAATGTCACTCATATGTTATTGCACAGACTCTTAGACTACTGCGCAAATGTTGAAATGCTTAAATGCATATCTTTCTAAATCCTTTGTAAAATTGTCTGCGATTTTTTCTTTTGACCTGCAAAAATGTAAAGAACTCTCTTTTTTATTCTCCAATTTTGTGATAAAATGATACCTTGTATCAATGTGATTGGTTTTCTTGTGAAACACATGGTTCTTTGATAACATAATGGATGAATTGTTGTCACATAATATTGTAGTTGGTTCTTGTTGTTCCTACAAAAAATACTTTAACATCCTTCTCATCCATACTGCTTGACAAGATGTGCTTGTAGTTGTGATGTACTATGCTTCTGCTGAAGAAAGAATCACTATGTGATGCTTCCTTGATGCCCATGATACCATACATGTTCCAAAATGAAACCTGTACCTAGAGGTACTTATCCTATCATATAGGCTTCCTCCACATTCATTGTCAATGTATCCAATGAGTCTAAAATCTTCTGAAGTGGAGTACTTAATGCTAAAATCTAGTGTTCCATTCACCTATATCAGGATTCTCTTTTGTGCCTTCCAATGTGATTCTTTTGGAGTCTCCATGAACCTTAATATTAGTCTCACTCCATACATAATATCAGGTCTTGTAGTTGTGACATACATAAGACTTCCTACCAATATTTTAAACAGTGTCGGATCCACCTTGGACCCTTTATCTTTCTTTCTTAACTTCAATCCTGTTATGACAAGTGTTGGAGCTACTTTTGAATTTATCATATTGAATCTTCTCAATATTTCATGTGCATACTTAGACTATGAGATAAATATGCAATTTTTGGACTTGTGAACTTCTATTCCCAAAAAATATCTCATTAGGCCCAAATTAGTCATTTCAAATTCATCCTTCATAACTAACTTGAATTCTTCAATGCTGAAATTACCTGTAAAAATCAAATCATCTACATATAAGAAAACAATTAACATATTGTCTTGTAGATTTTCTTTGATGTACAATGTTGGCTCACTTTCACTTCTCTCAAATCCATTATTTGTTAGATAGGAATCCATGTGATTGCCCCAAGCTATGGGATGTTGCTTTAATCCATACAATGCTATATTTAATATTTATACTTTGTCTTCTTGTCCTGGGACTCCATAACCTTGTGGTTGTTCCACATACAATTATTCCAATTTTCCATTCAAAAATGTTGATTTTACATCCATTTGATAAAATGGACATTTGTACTATGTGGCAATGGCAAGCACAGTTCTTAGTGTGTCCATGTGCACAACTGGTGCAATTTTTTCATTGAAATCAATTCAAGGTTGTTGTGTAAGACCTCTTGCAACTAACCTTTCCTTGTTCTTCTGCACTTTTCCTTCTCCATCTTGCTTGGATTTATAAATCCAATTGACACTTATCACATCCTTGTCATTAGGTACATCTCCCAATTTCTGTGTCTGATTGTTCTCTACGCATCTAATTTATTCATCCATGGCTTGTGCCCATACATCATCTTTGACTGCTTCCTCAAAGGTTAATGGATCATCTATTTGTGAAACAAAGTAAAAAATGAAAATGAATTTTTTGTGTCTTTATTATAGATGTCGCCCATGCTTCTTGTCTTTCTTGGTAATAGACTTGCTAATGTTCAATCTAAAGAAGTAGAACTACTTGGACAACTTGCTAGTGTTTGTTGCACTCTAGGTGTAGACTATGCACCTGTTGTTCTCAATGGATTACTTTGCACTTTGATTTGTATCGCAGTTCTGGGTGTAGAAGGGACCACGCACTGACCTATACATGGTGTTTGAACCAATTCATATTATGTGTCATCATGCTCCATTGCATCAATAATTTTTAATGTCTTTGTTATGCTTCCATCCCATGCTTCATTCTCCATGAACTAAATATTGCAGTTGATTATAATTTTTCTTGCAATAGGGTCATACAATTTGTATCCTTTTGTTTCTTCAGAAGACCCAACAAATATACATTTATGTCCTTTGTTTTCCATCTTCCTTCTCAACTCATCAGGAACATGTGCATATGTGACACATCCAAACACTTTTAAGTGCCCCACATTGTGCTTTGATGTTGTCAAGGCTTCTTGAGGAACTTTGTTCTTCACACTCTTTGTCAGACATATGTTCAATATGTATACTGTAGTTGCTACTGCCTCATCCCAATACTCATTTGAAAAATGTTTGGTTGTCAACATACTGAGCGCCATTTCCATGATGGTTAGGTTCTTTCTCTCTGTGACACCATTTTGTTGTGGTGTGTATCACGCGGTAAATTGCTTGTATATGCCATGAACTTTACAAAAGTTCTGAAATTCTCTTGAAATGTATTCTCCTCCTGTCAATTCTTAGACACTTGATGTAGTATCCACTCTGCTTCTCCACAAGTGATTTAAATTGTTGAAAACAACCCAATGCATCATATTTATGATTTTGAAAATAAATGCATGTCTTTCTTGAGAAATCATTAAAAAATGTAAGAAAATAAGTACAGCCTCCTATAGATGGAGTTTACATTGGCTCACAAATTTCTAAATGTACAATTTTCAGTGGAGACTTTGATCTATAAGACTTGCCAACTAGAAATGATTTTCGATCTTGCTTGCCAAATATGCAACATTCACATATCCTTTCTAGTTTTTCAATCAATGGAAAAACTTTTACCATTTCCTTTGTGTGTAGCAGCTTCAGACCTCTAAAGTTCAAATGTCCAAATCTGAAATTCCATAGCGAGGAATCATCATGTATTTCATATTGGAATGATGCTTTTATCATTGCACCACATTCTCCTTTCTTAGTACAACACAAACTGTTTTCTTCATTGGAACTCCATGCACTTTCTTTTGTAAATGCAGTGTCTAACTACGCAGTTTCTCCTTTACCATCAACTAGCATTGTATTCTTATTCTTGGATGGATTCAATGTCAATCGAAACATTATGTTACTTGTCATCTAGATTCTTGAAATAATTTGATTGCGTGGAAATTTATCCATGATCACACAATGATTATCTTCCATGTATATTTTGTATCATTTTTTTAATAGTTGTTGTGTTCTCATGAAATTATGTTTCAAACTAGAAACATAATATACATTAGACATAACCTTTTGTTCTCCTTTCTTTGCTAAAATGTTTATACTACATTTTCCTAAGACAGTGACTTGGATACATGTTCCAAGTGTAACCTATTTTCATGTGGTTACTACAACCTGAATCTAAATACCATATGTCACATCGACTTGCTTGAGAAACATTGCATTCAACTAGCGAGACTGTAGGCATTTATACAGTGTGTGCCATAAACAAAGGGTGAGTTTGGTTATTTGTGTTGTTTGACTGATATTGACCTTGTTTGTTCTAATTATATTGTCTCTTCTTGCACTCATATGCATAATGTCCATAATTTTTACAGTAATTTCATCGAATCTTCGACTTTTCAGTTCCTTGACAGCTTGACTCACTGGGACTTGAGTTTTGACCTCTTCCACCATTATTTTAAGTACTATTATTTCGTCCACCTCTGACAGAACTTCTTTCTTTACCAATAGATTTATCTCTCCCCCTTCCTTTTCCATGGATTATAGATGACTTCACAGAAAACGCATTCTCTAATAACATATTTGACCTATTTAATCTTTGTTCATGATTAATGACGGAAACTTGCAGTTCATCTAGATCAAACTAAATCAAGTATTTTCTCTCTTCTAGAGTGACAACAAGGGTATCAAATTTAGGAGGAAGACTCCTAAGTACCTTCTCCACAACTTTTATGTATTCTATGGATTCACCATGAGAATTAATCTCATTTATTAGGCCAATGACATGGGTATAAAAGTAATCTACTATGTCTTAATCTTTCATTGACATAGTTTATAAATCTCTAATACGAATCTGTAGTTTTGCAATCTTTACTTTGTACATACCTTGATAATAGGTTTGTAATATGTCCCATGCCTCCTTGGCTTTCTTTGCTGATGCAACTCTTGGAAATATGCTCTCATGTATGGCTTGATGTATGTAAAACAATGCATTTCCATCATTGTTTCTTTGATCTTTCAAGACATCCTTCTTAGCGTGTGTGAGGGCATTTTATGTTGCCTGATCTACTGGTTCAACATAACCATTCTCAACTCTCTCCCATACGTCTTGACCTCTGAAAAATGCCTTCATGGTCAAGGAACACATCTCATAATTATTTCCTGTAAAAGTGAGAGGTTGCAGATTGGAGGTAGAAGCCATATTTTACTTTTCAATAGATTTTTTTCTCTTGAATTTCTTCTGATACAACCTGATCTTGATCAAAATGCTTATATGAACTTTGATTGATACTTCCTATAGAAACTAAGACCGACTCAGCACTAAAGACTACAATTAATTCGATTGACTCTTCAACCACTTACCAAAACTTCGGAAAGATAAAGATCAGCTATATTTATAGCTTCTATGCTTGTCCACTGACTTTGAGTAAACGTGCCACTTTGCACTTGCAAAGTGTCACTGACTAACAAACTACTGACAAAATGATTAACAGGTGGAGACATGAAGATCTCACCTACTTGTAATTACTATTTTCAACATTTTTGTCATTAGTATCCTATGGTGCAAAGTGACTATACATCTCAACAAGATTAAACTTAAAATCCAATTAGGCAAGGAATGTGCTACTCAATGTGCTACTCATTAACGTTGTTTTCAAAATAACTACAATTTTACAATGCATTTTTTTGAGAAAAAATATGTCTTTTATATATTAGTGTTTGTAGGATGAAAGTATACAAATTTTTACATGCAATTGGTTTTGACTCTTAATCCTTGGGTTAAGAACGAAATTTTACAATAGGCTGCTTTACTGGAACTGTGTCTCAAGTCTTGGTTGAAACCCCATGGCCATTATAAGATAATCGTCGATGCAATAATTGTCCATCCATGGACAACTAGGAAGCGGACTCCATAAACCTGTGCTTAAATTGTAAACAACCACTTCTATCCTCTTTTTCATTTCACATACTGTTATGAAACACACATTATCTCTTACACCTGTACAGTTAAACCGTGGGTACCGGCTATTACATTTAAGATAGCTCCACAGAGTTGGAGGCATCATCGCAATTTCCTTCAATTGCGCTGGTGTTGTGTTGTTGTTTGTGGAAAGAGGATGGTGCTGGTTATTCATTGATTCCAATTCCCATATGATTACCACTTCCTCCTTTTGCTCTACGGGCGCCACAACTAATAACCGTGATCCGCACATCACTAGCTGAAGCTCTGATACGCGTCTAAGCATTGGTTCCTGGATGGGAACAGC
>JZKD02S1261365.1:221552-248933 GCA_000966675.3 Picea glauca | reverse complement strand
CTTCCTTGACCTTTCAAGCAAGAATGAACTCACTCAAGTAAGGCCTCTGACCTTGTTTAACAATGACATAGGACCCACCCCTCCCACCCTTCAAGGAATTTAGGTAGGTTAATGCTTGACGTAAACCCTTCTCTCTCTTTGTATCTTCCCTTTCTTGATCACTTTGGGAATGGTGATCCTTTCTTTGACGATCATATGTGATCTAGCAACTTTCAGATATGTGGTTTCCACTAAGATTGTAAATTCAAATACATGTTTTTCCAAGTTTCAGTGATTTGTACTCACACATGTGGCTGAAATGCATTCAACCACTTCCGAGGAAAGAAAGTTTCTTCGAGACAGCATATATCTCATTCCTTGTGTCGAGTACACAACACACCCAATCAAAATTTTGACAATTATGAGGTACCACTTTCTCGTCTTATGACTTGTTCCATTTTCTTGGGTTTTACTTTTTAAAGCTACATTTTGGTTTTATTTATGTTTTTTTTTTTTCCATTTCTACTTCATGGATAAAGCATAAGAAAATACCAAAAAGGAACTCTCATGTTTACATAAAAAAGTAAAAAACAAAAAATGTCAAACGAATAGCTTGAAACATACAATTTTCACGAGTGTTGATCAAACCATTAGTGTTGAAAATATTATATGATATCAATGCTTAATAGGCCATGACTTATCGTCGATCCCAATGGAATTTTTTCCAATGAATGAATATTGGTCATTCAATATGGCTGACGATGGATCTTGACTATAGAAATCCTCAACATGCACCATATCCATTTCTTAGGGCTATATGAAATCAACATTTCTTGTCATATTGAATTGTCACATTATTGATCATACACTGATACATCACCCATGGTGTTTCCTTTTTCCACATCAACGTTCATTATCATCATGACACGTCAACAGTCTATGTCATCATCTTGTACGTGTCTCCCTCAAAAACATTTGTTAACACTTAGGTGTGGTTGATTATCTCCTATGTCAATGATCAGGTTAGGACTTCTCATTGAATGTTGTAAGACACAAAAACTTAGGTTATTGCTGATGCTATTGAATGGAAAGAGAGCCAAAAAAATGATCCGAAAAATCACCAATAAAACTATATACGCATCAAATCAACCATCAATAGTCAACTGTGTGTACAAGAATTCATTTAATGTTGTGAAATGCACAAGATCTCACTCCCATGATCATGATTTAATTATTTTCCTTACCTTTTTTCTCCTAAATTATAGACCATTCAATCTAAGGAACCGATCTCCATTTGTTTTCTTGCGAATAGAATGATTCTCTCGCTATACGACTTAGGGAGCTCTTTAAAGTAACATGCTAGCAATTCATCCCTGTCACTATCATTACTGAATAATTAGGAAAATAGGTATTCTTCGTAATTTCACCATTTTCCTTGCTAGAAATAGATACTTTTCAGAAATATGTGACTTCTCTAATTTTGCTGTTTTCTTCATTCCAGATAACATGCCTCCTAGGAAGGCACCAATTTGAAAATCACCTCAAAAACGAAGGACCAACTCAGAAGAGGTATAAGAGGGTTCCAGCTTTGTTCCACCTCATATAGTTAATCATCCACCTCAAAAGGAATATAACTGCTCATAAGGCTCCCTCTAAAGAAGTTATCCATGTAGGTGTCGCTATACTTGATACGAAACCATGCAAGGTGCCATCACATAGGTACCATTTCCTAGGTGGAATGATAATTTTGTTGGATTCAAAGACCAAAATTACTTAGATTTAATTCCTCGTAGCAATCTAGATCTTTGAAATATGGAAGATGAGGTTTTCCAATTCATCAAACACTCTAGATTACGTTTTATCGTACTTACGGCTACAGTGTTCCCTTTTGTCAAGTTAATTAAATGTATTGTCATTTACACATATTGCAATAATTGTTTATTAAACACTGATAAAGGAGAGTGTATTAGATATTTTCTTCCACAAGATGTCAATAGATATCACAAGTTGCATGAATCGAAAGAGTCTTTGAACGTGGACTTTGTTATATATTTCTACAAAAACTACGACACTAGTATAACCTTAGTGAGTTGGTGGAAAGAATAGCAAATCTTTGTAAATAGTTCATCAATCCATTATAGGCTGAAGAGAGTCATACTTTTCACTGGGTGGTCAACACTTCTTTTTGGACTAGTGACACGGTTTAACATATTTCCCTTGTTCTGTTAACTTTGGCGGTTGTATTGCAAAATAAGAGGCCCAAATTCAAGTTTAATAGAAAAAATGGTCTAATAATTGGTATCAGAGAGGGTTCCTTTAAAAATAGTCTAACCGCTAGAAGATAAATCTCAGGAGCACACATGTCTAGTCAATAAGGTTTCTCCACAAATGTGGCTTTGTTGTTTTACGGAAAAAACTATGTGTTATGGAGTATGATGACCCATCAGGTTGTTCCCAAAGGTGCAGAGTTTCGACTAACCTCGCTCGAGATTTGCATCCTCCGTGTAGTGATATCCACAATTCTCCTTCTTCAACAGTCAATTTCCTTTTCAAAGAGATTTTGAATTAGCTCTAATAGAAATTCATGATCTCCAAACCTATTGTTTCCATAGGTGCATAATTCTTCATTAAAATTATGCTACAATTCTAAAGTAGAACTACTCTTCAATCTTAGCGTGAGCCAAATCTCCTTAACAGAGTATTAGAGTAACTTTGTTTACACATTAGATAACTTTATCTCTCCTATCTAGGCATTATTCCTTAGTGACTGAGTGTTATATCCTCTGTATTATATCCTTAAGCGATTATGCCTTGCGCTTACTCCATGACACTAGGCATTGGGACCATGGGTGCAAATTTTGGATGTCAAACTTTCCGAAAAAATGTGAAATGAATTCCTTCTTGTCCTGATCCGGTGGATGATAGAATCTCATCCATTGATCAAATTAAATGATCAACGATCTATGTTAAAACCCAACGAGTAAACACTAGTTGTTGATCTCGTGGTCTTCTTCTGTACTGTCGATTTGTCCTCTACAGAAACTCCACACAAGTCGTGGGCCCTCGCGAAACCCTGAGTACCATGGAAACTTACCCCTCCACATTTTTCTCCTTGTGTGGATGATTCTACATGAGCATGACATATGTCAAGAACTAGATCACAGAATATTCTAACTGGAAAATCTCTCACACGACCCCGATCCGATATGACGTGTCATTGGGCCATGTGGATATGCCATGTGTCGATGTTGACTAGGTTTCCATGTGTAACATTGATCTATGACTTTCACATGCTTTAACTTCCAAATGGACACTAACATGCGCCATCCTCTGTGTGGGCCACGTTTCACTCTTTGAGTGGTTGCATATGTGTGATGATGTATGTCGCGAACAGACTATCAAACTTCCCTTTGCATTTAAGTCATCTCTCTATCTGATATGATATGTTAAAGGTCGATCTCCTTTATTGATATGATCTATCGCTAATCCATCTATCTTCTAGATGAATAAATGACTTGATATATTCTCCATCATGCTTCCACTATGCTTCAGATCATCATTGATATTCCTCTTCAACGGATGATCACCACAGTATTAGACACCAGGTCAATGGAATAGTTCTTGAATTTTCCCTTTTCAAGTTGTCCCGATGGACGAGATCAGATGGGATCTCAACCATTGGTTTATCTCTTCTGTGTAGATCTCCATCATTGAGTGAATCTCCTTATATCGGAGTAATTTTAGCTACTCTACTCCGATACACCAATTCTAAATTTTTTTCATCATCGGTTTGGACTCCAATGGAGAGGGTTGGTTTTGACCATTGATATGAATGAACTTATATCTGATATCTAATCTCACTCATCCATACTTTCTTTAATACTTAACCAAAATCACTCTATCATTGACCGTCACGATTAACCATTGTCCTTGATTTGACGATTATTGTTCCATGACATCTTTATACATAGGTTAAGCCCTATTTCAACCTGCACATAGAATGAGACCCGATCTCTGCTATTCTGAATTCCATTGATACAATCTACAAACTGAACCTGTCTATAATGGGAATTAGGACATCGATATATTCGATGATCGATGGTCGATCTCAACCCGACCTACAAAAAAAACTATTTTGGAACCTGCAAATACATACTAAGAGGGATTTATCATTGTTCAAATATTAAAAACTGCATCTCTTAACCTAGAAGAGATTTCAATGCTCGCACAATTTACAGAGGTTCAATACACCAATCCCATGCAACACTCAAATAAGAGTGATTTCATTACCTAATGTACATAGAATTTATAGAAGGCCTTTCTCTCTTATTGTCCCTTAAAACTCTCTATTATTTGGATTGATTCTCTCTTCAATTGGCCAGTCTCCTTGGCCTATTTCTACATTCGTTTGGCCACATTCCTCATGCCCGCAGGCTTACAATTTTAATACACAAGGAATTTGAGACCATAATTGGTTCAGATATTAATAACCCATTCTAAATTAATATCTTGGATACTTAGATCCACAAAATCCTCACAAGAACCCCTAATATCTCTCTAACTCTCACATCCACTCGAGATCTGCTAAAGTAAGGAAGATGTTATGAGGAAAATCACTTTATGGAATGGGGTAAATCCCAACAGACGGAATGACTGCAGAAATCAACTCTAATCCTAAGTATTTTATATAAACGAAAATTATAACAAGACAAGACAAAGATCCTACCTTGTTCATACATTTGATCAAGACCATCGTTGAGCACTTGACTCAAATTTTTATACCCGCAACTTCTCCTCAACAACTAATATATGCAAGCATATGGTGATAATATATAATGTTAGCACAAACAATAGCATTATCCATTAACATTAATAACAAATATGCCCATGGAATAATAATTTAAATATTTGCAATATATCATTTAGACTGCAAAATAGTATTTCTATTAAAAAATGATCAACATAAGTGTATGAGTGACAAATTTTTGTTTCGACGTGTATCAGAACCGAGAAACTAAGTCCCTTCTACTTGGGCCTCCACCACTTCAATCCTCCACCAGAGGAAAGCTCATATAAGAGAGACAATGAGGTTCTCCATCAAAGAGGGAAGATCTTGGGGGATGAACAATGTTTTCATACTTTAAAGGAAAAATAGATGCAGACTCAATATGAAGTGAAAATTTATCCAGAATAATTTTTCTCTCAAAAGTGTAATTCTCTCTTTTTCCATGGTTTAGATATGGCCCAACTCATAGCCTTCAAATGGAACTGAAGGACCGAGTCAAAACTTTTCCAGTATATGGAAGGTCAAGGATCATGGATCTCGTGATGTGACATGGAAACCTGACACATATTTTAATTTTGAGCACCAAACTCGATGTACGTGGGTTGTAGGTGTGCAACCCGCGTATATGTGGAAAATTTGATTTTTTGGCTCTCAAAAGTGAAAAAGAGGACTTCAAGTCTGCATAGGGAAATGGAAAAGGCCTTGTGATAAAGTTGCATGGGGTGACGAAAAACTTGGTATAATAGATTCCCCCTAATGTGTGAGGTCATAGGATTATCTGTGATGACCTAAATACATTATAATTCCCATAAGTTGAGTAATGGAGACTCAATTGGAAGAACTAGTTGCTCATCAGAATATTACAATCCATAATGACTTTGTACACATGGCTACCAATTTGAATTACACTCCATATCCATGTGGAAATATATAAAACAATTGTTCATGGCCATGAATAGGAAATACAAAGTAGATGCATGCCATGAGTTGTCATAGTCAAGAACAAGGCCTAGTAGAAACCAGTCTCAAAATCATTCTGAAGATATATGTATAGGATGGAGTACAATATGATCTCCCATGATCACTAAAGACATATAGGTACTTGTCCGATGAATGATAGAAATGGCTCAGGAAATATTCTACTATAAAATGATATCTTCAATTCTTATACAAAATCTGCCAAAGGTGCAAGTCGACATCATATAAATAGAGGAGTTGAGGTTGAACACAATGAGACTTCATTTGATTATCGGTCATTGAGGTATATTGTTAAAAAATGCGATACAACCTACTGATAATGAAAGCAGGAATCAAGGCATAAAGTACATTCTTACAAGTGTGGATAAAGGTGTTGAGGTCGAACACTTGAAGAATCCATCGATCAGGAGACATTGATGTATTCCCAACTGTCGATGGTGGGTGAAACTAGCAATGATGACTACAAGACTCTATGTACTCATAGGACTCTGGGCCTCATTTCCAAAATATATGAGTTGATGTCGATGGAAGGAGACCCATTGAAAGGAGAACATTAAGGAATCTATCATCAATCATCAAGAGGTATAAAGGGATATCTTGATGTTTTGGATGAACTCAGACGAAGAGGATGTTGACAAACCATCAACCTTGTGTGTATTTCGCATGCACCATATGCAGGTATTGCACACAAAATACCCTCTCCATATCAACCAATAAGGAAAAATGTCAACAAAGACGAGGAAACCACCAATAAGGCAAATGGAATCCAAGACACTACAATAATCCCGATGGGTGAATAGATTTATATTCTCCGAACACAAGGGAAACCCTCCAATCAATGAGCATTGAGGAGATGTCAACTATTAGGTTAAAGGTTACCTACCCATAATGAAAGTAGGACGAGGGTGAATGGTAGGAATACTGCTTCATGTAACTTTGAGACACATTGAGGGTATGGTTGACATGTAAATTCAAGAGTTTTGAGGAATGGAAGACACATGCTTATAAACGTCCTTTGAACAAGATCATGAGACATATGGAGGACTCTCAAAGCATAGACTTGATAATGAAACTTTGTGATGCAGGAGGCATCAATCAAACTATCCATAAGAACTAGAATAATAACCATTTGGAGGATTAAACTCTAAGTAATGAGCTCAACTTCCTCAGGTCATGCTAAACCCAAAAATTGGATGACAAGTGGACTGAAATGTTTTTACTTTGTTCAAAAGTGACACAACTGCTTCCAATACAAGAGAATATTTTTTTCTCACCCGTGGTTTTTTATTTTTTCATAGGCAAATGAATGTTATGATATAATGGAGGAAATGGGTGTCATGAGTAAGAAACTAGTTCCAACAGTGGAACGTACCTATGATGAATGAAATGAGGTGCATGCAGGGCATGGAAAATCGAAGGAATTTTTCCTCTTAGGGTATAGGGTGTCAAGTTGCAAAGGATATAAACAAGGCTCTTCTTGGATGGTGATGCAAATTGCTGAGGTAATAGGATTATAACAAGAAAGAGGGAACTAGAAATAGGATCAATAGTGCAAGCAAGAAGACGAAATGTAATTATAAGTTAGCTCCAAAGAATGTCCTTTTTTGTAAATTTAGTCCCCTAGGATGGAAAACGTATAAAGCAATTTCCAAGATAACTCTTCTAGCCAATGCTAACTAGAGTGTTCCCTTTTTGAAATTAGTCTAGTTGGTCTGAAAAATGGTTTAACTTACACCAAATAAGTGTCCTTTCAAATCCATTTAACGAGTCTGAAAGAGACAAGTTCACTTAGCCATATTTTCTCTTTCGAGAGAGTTGGAAAAGAGATTAAAGAAGAACTGGGGATGTTGTTCTCATAATCATATCATGGGGGAGGCCACAGCTCCCCTGCAGGAATTCTGTCAAAAGTGAGAAACTCACATATATCTGACACAATCTTGGGAAAACCCAAGACTTTCCAAGACGGGGATAAAATACTTACAGAGGAGACTTTATATACAATATATCAAAGAATTCCCTTTATCAGGAAGGGTGTAGAAGAAGGAAGGTGAGGCTCTATAAGATCATCCCAATGAAAGGAAACCATACTAGTACTTGGAGGGAATGTACTCAGAGAAATTGGAATTCTCCCTTGTTCATAAGGTACAGGACTAGAAATTCTAAGGACATGGGCGAAAGACGCATCATCCCCCAAAAGTAGAGTGGGATTACCGAAGATTGCATCGACAATGTCACTTCCTTTAACTTGTCACTCTCCAAGAGAAGAGTGGGATCAACCGAAGATTACATCAGTACTATTGTTGTATCTACCAAAGAAGGTTAGGAAACCAAATATGACAGAAAAACTAAGGGGCTATCAGATTAGGACTATGTTCCTTGTACCACATCAGTAGTAGGGCACAAACGAGTAAGGTGATCTCCTTTTGAAATCCTACAAAGGGACTTGGGCTTACGTCTTATGCATCGAGGCTTATCAATCGTATGAATTCCCCCATCATGACTTGCATTGGGTAGTGACATACTCTTAGCATGAATTTCAAACACTAGTAGAAGATCTCCAACACGGCTTACAGACTTTGGTGATCAGTGCCCAACATGACTAGCAGAGGTTGGTGATGAATCCCCAACATGACTGGCATAGGTTAGTGATGTATGTGAATTGTGACAAGAAATGACTAGAGTTATTCCACCAACATGAATTGCAGCGGTTGGTTGTTTCTCTTCAACATGACTTGCATAGGCTATTAACCTATATCCAACATGATTAGTAGAGGTTGGTGATATAATTCTAGCATGACTTGCAGTGACTGGACATGTGTTTCCATCATGAAGGGTGGTTGTTGGTTGTGACATTTGAGACCAAGGTTCTAGGAAATACTGGTTTTGAGAAATTGTGGGCCAGGAAGGGTTTTGGTATACACCATGGCCTTCTCTAGAAGCATATTATCCTCCTCCAAATTGATTCATAAATGGTTGTAAGGGCATCGTCATCAAGGAATCCGCATGCGAAGAGAAAGAAACATGAAAAGGATTACTCAGGTGAGAATATACGATGCCCCCAGACAAAGGAGATTCATGAAGTGTGGTGCAATTCGTGACCCTCGCAGTCCAACCGCTCTCACCAGGACCTTCTTCTTCTCAGGCCGAAGAGCTACAGTGCCCTTCAGATCTCGTATCGGGACCTTTTTTCACCCACAGGACACTCTACTGATCTCCCGACAGTCGTTTCAAGAAATCGGGTTTCGCGTTATCACAAAACCTGTGTGCAAGGTTCTCGTGCTTCCCAAAACCCCGAAACCCGATGGGTCAAAGGTCAATGCTCCCGTTCTTGTCGGGGATTTCCCTATCAGGAAATTGGCAGATGAAGTGTCATGGTCCGCTTACACCACAAACCTCCAAAACCCGAACTCCAATATGCACATGTGCTAATTCCTTGCCACGTCACCTCCTCTCCCCGTGTGATCAGGAATCGCATGATCACGATTTCGTCAGTTGAAATCCCCTGCAATGAGAAATTTTGAATGTCGAATCCCGACTCTCTGGGATCTCATGCCACCTGTCCCCCTAGTGATCAAAGGCTCTGATTAGATCGGGAAATCGCCAATCGTGATTTCGACCAGTATGAAACTCTCACCACCACAAACTCCGAAGACCGAATCCTGATGGGCTTTGGTCCTTCCCTCCTGCACCTAAGGACTAAATCTCGTGCATCTTCTCCAAGATCTGATGGTCAGCAGGATTTCACGAATATCTCCTGTGAATCCTGACTATTTCTTCTTCCCCTTTGCGGAATCCTTACGCTCCAAATCTCTATCCTGTTAGAACCTTCTCCTGGGTCCTTCTCCTAGGAATCACAAAGGAACTATCCCTCCTGAGCTTGTCAATTCCGACTCCCTCAGAGGCTTTGCACATGCTTCTCGCACTCGACCTCAAACAACTCTCAAAGTGTTGGGTCCTTCAGATCCTGTGCACCTGCAGCCACAGTAATCCCTATCTTCCTGTGCTCAGACTAGCTACCGAGACTTCAAATTTAGCCTGCACTTCTCCTGCATGGCTCTACCAACCAAAATCAACTTCTGGGCGAATGAGAATAAGAGTTTAACTGTCTAGCCTCATCAACACACTCTATGCAGATGAATTCAACTGCACTCTATGCACGAATATCCTGGCACAGACAGAGAAACAATTGAAACTTATTCTCCTCTCTCTCGAACTTCAGTTAAACCTCTGAAATCACATGCACAACATATTCAAAGCAAATGCATACAAGGAAAACATTCAGACAAAATCATATAACAACATACACAGAGAAACAACACCAGTCACAAAATTGAATCAAAGGCTCTCTTCTAGTAATTCAATCTGTACATGGGTGTTCTCCACAAGTTCTCTGCTTGCTCTTTATTTTGCTCCTGAATGCTAATGTTACAATGTACAAAGGAGGGTGTCTATATCCTGTTTCCCTCTCGAAAACTGAAACTATCAATTCTACAATTAAATTCCTATCTAACAACATTAAATCTATTAAACGCCTTCCTATATACTAAGGACGAGAGCTTAAAGGCTCAAGGTCCCCTTTACAATACAAGTGCGCTTCTTTATGAATGACTTCATTAAAGAGAGGCACAACAATCCCAAAGTATTTCAAAATGTGGGATGGCCTATCCAGCTGTCCTTTCTGCTCCTTGTGTTGGGTCACTTGATGTGTGAGCGATGCACCTGCATCATACTCCTCGGCTTGAAAACTTTCATCGGCTCCTCTCCATGAGCTCCTACACAGTCTGTCCATGCTTTTGGATAACTGCTTCTGTCTCCCAGGTGGCATATTCCAATGGGTGATTCTTCCACTTCACCAGGTACTCGAAGTACTGCTTTTGCCTGGTCTTCTTTCCCACTCGTTTATCCAGTATGCACTCCATCTACGGCTTTTTTGCTATCGGCATCTGCTTCTTCCACTGGATCACTGGTTCCTCAGTCCTAGTTTCTGCTTCTTCAGCCCTGTATGGGTATAAATCTGAAACATTAAATATCGGAGATATCCCGATGCCATCCGGCAACTCAATCTCTTATGCATTTTCTCCAAATTTCTTCAGGACTCTGCATGGCCCAATCTTCTTCATCTTGATTTTGTTATATGTTCCCCTTGGGAACCTTTCCTTCCTTAAGTGTTCCAGAACCATATCACCAAATTCAAATTGAATTTGTCTCTTCTGCTGATCGGCTCTGCGCTTATACTCCTAATTTGATTTCATCAGTCGCTGCTTCAACTGATTGTGAAGGTCTTGCATCGCTTCATCGAATTCTTTTGTGCTCGCACTGCTAGTCGCAGCCTATTCTGACTCCCTGAGTTCATAAAATCCTCTCGGTTTTGTCCCATACACAATCTGAAATGGGCTTTTGCCTGTACTCCGATTCACTGAATCATTGTATGCAAATTCTGCCTATGGTAATATCTGGTCCCAACTGCTGTGGTGCTCTGTCACCAAGATCCTCAGTAAGTCTCCAAGACTTCTTTTGACCACCTTGGTCTGTCCATTTGTCTATGGATGGTAAGCTAAACTAAACGCTAAGTTAGTCCCTAGCTTCTTCCATAGCGTCCTCCAAAAATGACCTGTGAATTTGGTATCTCGATCCGAGACTATGCTTCTCGGCAATCCATGCAGTCTGACGATTTCTTTGAAAAACAAGTTTGCAATGTGCCATCTTCAAAAACCTTTCCACCACCACAAATATGGAATCAACCCCTCTCTGTGTTCTCGGCAATCCCAGAACAAAATCCATGCTAATCGCCTCCCATGGTCTCTCGGGTATGGGCAACGACTGATAAAAACCGACGTTCTGCTTTCTGCCTTTCGAATACTGACAAATTCTACACCTGTCAACAAACGTTTGTACATCTGCTCGCATGCCCGACCAATAATACGATTCGTTGAGCTTTGCGAATGTTTTGTCATGTCCAAAATGACCGGCCAACCTGCCACTGTGCTTTTCCTTCACCAAATTCTCCCTCATGGAGCAAATTGGAATACACAATTGATTGCCTCTAAACAACAATCCCTCCTGGATCATGTAGTCTATCCATGGGCTCCGATCTCTAAGAACTCGGTTCTCAACTGCTTCATACGCTTCTCTGAAATCTGCATCTCCTGCATACATGTCCTTCAGGTTTTCAAAACCCAACGTCTTGACTCTGAACTCCTGCAACAACAAACATTTCCTGCTCAAAGCATCAACCACTTTGTTAGCAGTTCCTGAAATGTGTTTAATTACAAATGTAAAATTATGCATGTACTCTACCCATTTTTCATGCTTTTGATTCAACTTTTCTTTTTCACTCACAAACTATAATGCATGATTATCGCTGTACAATACAAATTCTTTGGGTATCAAATAATGCCTCCACTTCTTCAGTGATTGTATGATTGCATAAAACTCTTTATCATACGTGGAGTATTTCAGCTTTGCCTCATCCAGCTTCTCACTGAAATATGCAACAGGCCTGTCATCCTGACTCAAGACCCCTCCTACGGCATATCCGCTTGCATCACATTTCACTTGAAATGTTTTCTTTAAGTCCGGCAACGCCAACACTGGTTGCTCTGTGATCTTTCGCTTCAACAGATTGAAGCTCTTCTCAGCCTCTGTTGTCCAATGAAAAAATTTATGTCGTTTTTTCACGGTGTCCATCATTGTTGCGCTAATTCCACTGAAATTCCTGATGAACTTTCGGTAGAAACTAGCCAATCCATGGAAACTTCTCACCTCGAAAACATTTCTCGGTGATGGCCAATTCTTGATCATGTCCACCTTCTCTAGATCCATCTTCAACTCATTCACTGATATGACAAAACCTAAATAAATGAGCTCTGTCTTCATGAAGGAACATTTCTTCATGTTGAACAATAGCTTCTCCTGCTGCAGTATTCTCATCACAATGGCCAAATGCTTCAAATGCTCAGCCTTTTTTTTACTGTAGATCAATATATCATCCGGATATATGACTACAAACTTCCTGATGAATTCCCTTAGGACTTCATTCATCAACCTCATGAATGTGCTCGACGCATTTGTCAAGACAAACAGCATGACCAACCATTCATACAAACCTTCATTTGTCTTGAATGTTGTTTTCCATTCATCACCCTCTCTCATGCGAATCTGGTGATATCCGCTCTTGAGATCAATCTTTAAAAATTAATTTTCCCCACTCAGGCAATCCATCAGATCATCCATTCTCGGCAGTGGAAATTTGTACCTGATGGTGATTTTGTTTATCGCTCTGGAGTCTATACACATCCTCCAACCTCCATCCTTCTTTGGACTCAGTATTGTCGGTACAACACATGGACTCAAACTCTCCTTGACCAGTCCCTTGTCCAGCAGATCCTGTACCTGCCTCTTAACCTCCTCATTCTCCTGAGGCGTCAAACTGTATGCAGCCTTGTTCGACAAACTTGCTCCTAGTATGAGGTTGATGTGATGACTCACACTCCGCATCGGTGGAAACGAATGGGGTAGTTCATCAACGATGATATCAACGAACTCTCCCAACAGTTCATGAATCTCTTATGGCAAGTCGTCCACTCTTGTGCTAGTAGGGACAACTTTTGGTTTCCTGATCACAAAGAATTGTGGATCTTCTTTCTTCTCCATCTCTGTGAGAAGCTCCTTCTCACTCATGAGAAGTATGGTATTTCTTACTTCCAGCTTTACTTCCTTATCTTTTATCGGAAGTAACCTATGTGTTCTCCCATCCTTCTCTAAGGTGTATGTGTTCATCCTCCCATCATGAACCACATTTCGGTCATACTGCCATGGTCTACCCAATAATACATGATAAACATCCATGGGAATAACATCACACAAAATTTTATCATTATACCCACCTATTTTGAATTCAACCAAGAATTGTTTAGTGACACTCACCTGATGTCCCTTTTGCAGCCATGATACTCTGTATGGACTTGGGTGATCAGTCATTTCCAGCTCCAACTTTTCTACCATCTCGGTTGAAACGAGATTGTCGGTGCTTCCGTTGTCTACAATGACCTTGCATTTCTAGCCCTTGGTCTTGCACGTGGTCCTAAACAGTCTGGTCCTCTGAGTTGTGTCCTCCACCTCTTTCTCGGGTGTCAAGAGAGTTTTATGCACTGTCAGTGACTTCCCACTCCCGATGTCTTTACTCTCAACATCACGTCTCTGCGCCTCAATGATGTGAGCTTCTCCTCTGTCCATTTTCCGGTCTGGACAATCAACGACCTTGTGTCCATCCTTCCCACATGTAAAAAATGTGATGATTCCTCCTCTCCCTCTACCTCTACCTCTGGTATGAGGAAAAGTCTTAGCATCAGCATAATCGCCGCCCTGCTCAGTATGTTGTCTCCGCGGCTCAGCATATTGCTGCCTTTGTGAGGGTCCGCCTCTCTCAATCTTACCCTGAGGTTTCTTCCATTCCTCCTTGGGCTTCTGATATTTCTCTTGGGCAACTTCCTTGCCTCTGGGATGACTTCGGCCTCGCCCTCACTGACCTTTCTTACGGCTCAGCTTCTCTTCGGCTTTCAGAGCCATCTGATAAGCATCTTCAATAGTTCTGATAGTTTCCATGCTTAACTCATCCTGAATGTCATATCTCAGACCATTCAAGTATCTGGCTACCTTCTTATCATCGCTCTCCCGATGACCTGCTCTGATATTGAGTCTGTAAAACTCTTCGGTGTACTCCTTCACCATCATCAACTTCTGTCTCAGATTCTGCATTCGCCTCAACAGTGTGATCTGATAATCTCTGGGGATGAATTTCTCTTTCATCTTAGCGATCATCTGATCCCAGCTTTTAATATTTTGTTTTCCTTTGGAACGTCTATCTTCCTATAGCTCGTCCCACCATAACGCTACATGTCCCTTCAACTTAGTGACATCATGCCTTATCTTCTTGTCCTCTTCGATATCTTCATAATCGAAGTAGGTGTCAAGAGCTCTAATCCAGTCCAACAACTCTTCTACATCCAAGCGTCCTTCATACGCTGGGATATACATCTTCGTCTTGGAACTCATCCTGGCGATAGCTTTGATCAACCGCTCGGTTGATGCATCCTCTGTTGTGACCTCTTCTTCATGTCCATCTTCTTCTTCTACTTCAGAATCACTAATATCCCCTGCACCAACTCCGCGTCTTTGAGTTGTCTCCATCTCTTCGAGTCTCGCTCTGAGATCTCGTATCTGTCGTTCCATTTATGGATTTCTTGTCGGCCTACCTCTTCTTCGTGCATCCCTGTCCTCTGGACCAGGTGACTACCTTTCTCTTCTCGGTGGCATGAGGTCTTCTCTTCTTCTCTGCTACATAAAATAGATAATTCCCGCTCTGATACCACTCTCGTGCAAGTTGTGACCCTCGCAGTCCAACCGCTCTCACCAGGACCTTCTTCTTCTCAGGCTGAAGAGCTACAGTTCCCTTCAGATCCCGTATCGGGACCTTTTGTCACCCACAGGACACTCTATTGATCTCTCGGTAGTCGTTTCGGGAAATCAGGTTTCGCGTTATCGCGAAACCTGTGTGCAAGGTTCTCATGCTTCCCAGAACCTCGAAACCCGATGGGTCAAAGGTCAATGCTCCCATTCCTGTCAGGGATTTCCCTATCGAGAAATTGGCACATGAAGTTTCATGGTCTGCTTACACCAAAAACCTTCGAACCCCGAACTCCGATATGCATGTCCGCTAATTCCTCGCCACATCACCTCCTCTCTCCGTGTGATCGGGAATCGCATGATCGCGATTTCGCCAGTTGAAATCCCTTGCAATGAGAAATTTCGAATGTTGAATCCCGACTCTCCGGGATCTAATGCCACCTGTCCCCCTAGCGATCAATGGCTCTGATTAGATCAGGAAATCGCCAATCGCGATTTCGACCAATACGAAACTCTCACCACCACAAAATCCGAAGACCGAATCCCGATGGGCTTTGGTCCTTCCCTCCTGTGCCTAAGGACTAAATCTTGCACAGCTTCTCCAAGATCTGATGGTCAGTGGGATTTCGCGAATCTCTCCTGCGAATCCTAACCATTGCTTCTTCCCCTTTTCGAAATCCTTCCGCTCCAAAGCTCTGTCCTGTTCGAACCTTCTCCTGGGTCCTTCTCCCAGGAATCACAAAGGAACTATCCCTCCCGAGCCTTTCAATTCTGACTCCCTCAGAGGCTTTGCGCACACTTCTCGCACTCAACCTCCAACAACTCTCAAAGTGTTGGTTCCTTCAGATCCTGTGCACTTGTAGCCACAGTAATCCCTGTCTTCCTATGCTCAGACTAGCTACTGACACTTCAAATTCAGCCTGCACCTCTCCTACACGGCTCTACCAACCCAAATCAACTTCTGGGCAAATGAGAATAAGAGTTTAACTGTCTAGCCTCATCAACGCACTCTATGTGGATGAATTCGACTGCACTCTATGCAGGAATCTCTTGGCTCAGACAAAGAAACAATTGAAACTTATTCTCCTCTCTCTCGGACTTCAATTAAACCTCTGAAATCACATGCACAACATATTCAAAGCAAATGCATACAAGGAAAACATTTAGACAAAATCATATAACAACATACATAGAGAAACAACACCAGTCACGAAATTGAATCAAAGGCTCTCTTCTAGTAATTCAATCTGTACATGGGTGTTCTCCACAAGTTCTCTTCTTTCTCTTTCTTTTGCTCCTGAATGCTAATGTTACAATGTACAAAGGAGGGTGTCTATATCTCGTTTCCCTCTCGAAAACTGAAACTATCAATTCTACAATTAAATTCCATTCTAACAACATTAAATATATTAAATTCCTTCTTATCTACTAAGGACAAGAGCTTAAAATCTCAAGGTCCCCTTTACAATACAAGTGTGCTTCTTTATGAATGACTTCATTAAAGGGTGGCGCAACAATCCCAAAGTATTTCAAAATGTGGGCTGGCCTATCCAGCTGTCCTTTCTGCTCCTTGTGTTGGCTCGCTTGATGAGTGAGCGATGCTCCTGCATCAAAGTGGGTTACCCATACTATAAAAATGATTCCCATAGGTGAAACACCAAAGTAAAACTGGAGGTCTTCCATGGGAAAAGAATTCATAGAAACTGACATGGTGGAAGAAGGATACATGGATGTAATGTAATAATCAGGATGACCGCCCATTTGAGCACTTTCTCCTGGAAAAGTGAAGCTAGGATTGGATCCATAGGAAGGGATATTCAAACCTCCTACCATAAGATTTGGTTGAGGGATATGACTCCCACTAAACTGTTGATTTTTCAATAAGTAACGTTAACCATGAAGTTCATTCCATTTCAACATTTTACCATAACCATAAATGTTGCATCACCCAAGATCACAAGAAGAAGCACCATGCACAAGAATACAAGATGTATCCTGGGAAACCCTTCTTAACAAGTGAATAAAACCCATCTAAATCCTTTTGTATAATCCTCAAGAGAAAGATATTCACCACCAAGATAAAAACTATCACACAAGAGGGTTCTCAAACCCTAGAAGACTAGCGCCCAAGAGAGGTGCACACTTTTCCCAAGAAGGTGTACTTGCTCAAATTTCCAAACTCACTTGAAAGATAGTTTTCCTCAATGGGGAATTTACCTTTACTTATACTAACCTGAGCCTATCAACAAAATTGTCTATTGGCACAACAAGGTCAAACTCACTAGCTTATAATATAATTAATATTAACAAGATTAATTATCTTGTACATTAATTAGCAGTCACATTAAAGTGGGGCCAACATGTACCCTTTACATTACAATTAGGGTTGCAGGTAGGTATGAGTCTTGGAAAATATAGAAAAGGATATGATACACCCACTAATTCTCATCCACACATCCATAGGGATGTATATATCTCTGGATCACTGCATTACACAGAAGAAATAGATATTCACAAGTCCACCTATTCTCGTCGATAGGAACGTCCACTCTATAGATCTTCTTTCCCACTGCCTCAGATAGGAGAATCATTTGGATTTTTCTCATCAAATATGTTGCTCAAAGGAGGATAATACAACATATTCATTTATTTTCACATGAAGAGGCACCCAACACTTTGGGATTTCACACGTTCACCTTGTGCTCAGCCACATGAGCCTCTAACTCAACAAATCGTCTTTCCCATTGGATAATCATATGGAGTTCTTCTCCACTCTCTGAATGGAAGAGGTCATCTATGTGTTCTAGCTCCATCTCAAGAAGGAGCCATGTACCCTTCTTAGGGGCTTTCTCTTAGGTTTGTAATATGAGAGAAAGACTCACATAGCTGCAAAGATCCACATCTCACAGGTTTGTAAGATGGAGAATGTCACACATAGCTGCAATCATAAACACTCCCTCTCATCTAGGGAGGAATTATTCATCATGCCAAGTCTTGCACGGATGTACTCTAAATTTTTTCTTGGCTAGAGTCACTAGAATTCCCTCTCAACTAGGAAGGAATTCTTCGCCAAGTTAGTTTGGTGAAGATGTATACAATCTTCTCTTGTGTAGGATGGTATTGAATGTGTACGATTTTCCTCTACATCATATCTCTGATATAATAATATTTCATCTCATTGTGTTTCAGTCCATCAGGAAACACTGGGTTCTTAAAGAGATTAACACACCACTCTTAGTTATCATCATAAGATCCATCTCATGGTAATTAAATCTTTCTGAAGATTGTGAAGCCACATTGCTTCGCACACTCGATGTTATATACTCTGCCTTTGTGGTACTCAAGGCCATAGAGTTTTGTTTCTTGATGTATTAGGAAACTATAGAAAATTTCATGGTAGAACATCAACCAAATGTTCTCTTCCGATCCACTATACTTTCTGCTCAATCTGAATCGGCATATAAAACTCCAGTTCACTCTGGAGGCATATATCAGGCCATATCCAGCTGTACCATGTATATATATCAATACATGTTTTTTTGTTGTCTGGTGAGTCTATCTCAGTTGAATCACGACATGACTAATCACTTCCACTGCATGGCATGAATCAAGTATGGTGTTAACTAGATACATCAGTGGTCCAATCAGCTATGGATCAGTCTCTTCTTCATCAACAATCTTCTTGTTTAAATCTATCATGGTGGATTTTTGATGCAGGAGCATCGCCAACACATCAAGCGAGCCAGCGCGGAAGTGGAGGATAGCTGGACAAGCCAACACAAAATTTTGAAAATGCTTTGGAATTGTTGCGCTATCTTAAATGACTCATTTAAGAGAGGTGCACTTGTATATTGTAAATGGAGCTTGAGCGGATAGCTCTCGTCCTTAGGTAGATAGTCGACATTTAATATAGTTAGTGTTGGTAGATAGGAATTTAATTCTAGATTTGATAGTTTAGAGTCCAAGAGGGAAAATGGATACAAACACCCTCATTGTATCATTGTAACATTATCGAGGAGCAGGAAGAGAAGAGAAAGCAGAGAACTGTGTGAAGAACACCCATGTATAGGAAGTTGAATTAATAGAAGAAAGCTCTGATTCAGATTCATGGTTTGTGTTATTCTCTGTGTGTTTGATGATTGATATGATCTTGAATGGTTGCTTCCTGTTATACATTTGATTTTATATGTTGTGTATGTGATTTCATTGTTAAATTGAAGTCTTAGAGGAAGAGTGAATGAGCTTCAATTGTTTCTCTATTTGAGCCAGAGATTCCTGCAAGGAGTGCGTTGACAAAAGGGTTCAATTAGAGATAAATTTTGTTCTCATTCGTCTTGAGGGTGCAATTAGGAACATTGTCATGCAAGGAGTGTGCATGCCAAGCTAAGTCTCAGAGTTGCGATTCTGAGCAGAATATTGGAAGACTGCTGCTACAGGACTGCAGATAGTCAAAAGACTTCAACACTGAGGCATCGTTTAAGGTTTGCTGCAAGGAGTGCACGCAAGAAGTTATCTGAAGGACTTGAGAGTCGTGAACAAGCTCAGGAGGTAGAGAACCTTGAGAAGTTATCCAAGGGAAGCACAGAGAGTTGGTGCCTTGAAAGCTTGCAAGAGCATCATAGGTTAGCGAACAAGCAGAGAAGTTTTGTGGAAGAACCTGTCGTCAATTTGGTGGGCTAAGGATAGGAGAATGGACAGATGAAATCCTTTGAGGAGGTTTCATGAAGTTCCATTGGTCATTAGATCTCACAAAGGTACAGGGAGGTTCGAGCTCAGGAGGGGTTGAGTCGTTGATCCATGCCACAGGAACCGTTGGAACCACCCGTGATATCGTGTATCGGGGTTTCTGAGAACAGGAAACACTTGTCGCTCGAAATCACGATCCATGATATCTCGATGAGATCAGAACCGTATATTGTGTGGGACACGTGTTAGGATATCCCGAGGAGTCAGAGTTCGAAGAATCAGGGTTTTCGAGAGTAAAGAAATCTCGCTGCTCGGAATCGCAAAACGCGATATCCTGACGGAAGGGTTTTGTGGGGCCATAGCAGGAGATAGTGGAGGACAGGTGGCATAGTATCGGGGATTGGGAGAAGGAAAGTTCTGAATCCATTGACATTCAGATTCACGATCCCGCGAATTCTGAAATCCCGATAGAGGTGACAAGGAGTTGAAGAGACAACCCACATGTGCATCGGATTTTCATTGCATCAGGTATCGAAAGTAGGCAAATCAAAGTGCATGAAATTGTGAGTAGCAAAACTGCGATAAGAGAAGTCCCGATAGATACGGGAAGAGGTAAGCATTGACTAAGGCATTGGGTCTCGGGGATTTGAGAGCCCAGTGATCGACCGTTAGACTCGCGAAGTCACGAGTTCTGATTCCTCGATAAGTTAAGAAAGGGGGGATCACGTGAAGAGAGAATCTATGGGATGCACATTTCCTGATAGGGAAATAGAGGAACCTTGGAGTTCTTCAGGTCAATATGAAAAGAAGATCCTGTGTGAAAGGGCCTACTCCGAGGAGTGCGGCTACGTTAAGGGGTATCAGAGTGAGAATATCTCTTTTCTTTCAGTAGCAGAGAGGAAGGAAATTCGCCATTCTGTCGAGAAGAGAAAGGAAATCACCTGATCCAGAAGATAGGGAGGTGCAGAGAAGAGGCAGGCAGGTAGTCAATCCAGAAATGGAAAGACAAATGCGTGATCTCCAAGAAAGACTCGAAGACATGGAGACAACGCAAATATGCACAGTTAGTGCGGGGGATTTTAGCAATTCATAGGATGAAGTTGAACCTGAACGTGAAGAGGAAGTTGTAGCTGAAGATGCAGCCAACGAGCGGTTGATTAAAGTTATTTAAAGGATGGGTGAAAAGGCAAAGATGGACATTCCAGTTTACAAGGGAAATCTGGATGCAGAGGAGCTACTAGATTGGATTAGAGCTCTGGATACCTACTTCGATTATGAAGATGTTGAAGAGGACAAGAAGGTCAAGCATGCTATTACGTGCTTGAAAGGACATGCAACATTGTGGTGGGATGAGTTACAAGCTGACAGACGCTGCAAGGGAAAGCATAAGATCAAGAGTTGGGATTGAATGATTGTGAAGTTCATCCCAAGAGACTATGAAATTACTCTGTTCAGGAGGATGTATAACCTGAGACAAAAGCTTATGACAGTGAAAGAATACACTGAGGAATTCTATCGACTAAACATCAGAGCAGGTCATCGGGAGAGCGATGATGAAAAGGTTTCTAGATATATGAATGGTCTGAGATACGACATTCAGGATGAATTAAGCATGGTTACCACCAGGATGGTGGAGGATGATTATCAAATGGCTCTGAAAGCCGAGGAGAAGTTGAGTTGAAAGCAAGGTCAGTGAGGGCGAGGTAGGAGTCAGCCCAGAGGTATGGCAGTTGCTCAGGAAAAATACCAGAAGCCCAAGGAGGAATGGAAGAAACCTCAGGGTAAATTTGAAAGAGGTGGAACCTCACAATGGGGGCCATATGTTGAATAGAAAGGGCAGCATACAGAGCAGAGCGGAGGATATGCTGACAAGAACACTTTTCCTCGTACTAGAGGTAGAGTAAGAGGAAGAGGTGGAGTAATCACATGTTTCACATGTGGAAAGAATGGGCACAAGTCTTACGAGTGTCTAGAGAAAAAGAAGAACATTGGAGAAGCTCACATCACCGAAGCACAGAGACAGGATGTTGAGGCGGAAGATGCAGAAGGTGGAAGATCGCTTATGATGTGAAAAGTCCTTCTGACACCTGAGAAAGGGGTGGAAATTTCATTCCAAAGGACCAGACTTTTCCGAACAGCTTGCAAGACCAAGGACAAGGTGTGCAAGGTCATTGTTGACAGTGGTAGCATGAATAATATCATTTCGACGGAGATGGTAGATAAGCTGGAGCTGGAGATGACTGATCATCCAAGTCCATACAGAGTCTCGTGGCTACAGAAGGGACACCAAGTAACTGTTACTAAACAATGCTTGGTTGAATTCAAGATAGGAGGATATAATGATAAGATCTTATGTGATGTTATTCCCATGGATGTTTGTCATTTATTGCTGGGTATACCATGGAAATATGACAGAAATGTGATTCATGATGGGAGAATGAACACATATACTCTGGAGAAGAATGGTAGAACCCATATGTTTCTTCCGATAAAGGATAAGGAGGTGAAGCTAGAAGTAAGCAACACATTACTTCTCATGAGTGGGAAGGAGCTTCTTACAGAGGTGAAGAAGAAAGAAGATCCACAATTCTTTGTCGTCAGAAAGCCGAGGATTGTTCTGACTAGAACAAGAGTGGATGATTTACCAGAGGAGATTCAGGAACTGCTGAAAGAGTTTGTTGACATCATAGTGGACGAATTACCTCGTTCGTTTCCACCGATGAGGAGTGTGAGTCATCATATAGATCTCATACCAGGATCTATTTTGTTGAATAAATCCGTGTATAGGTTGACGCCGCAAGAAAATGAAGAGGTCAAGAAGCAGGTCCAGGAGTTGTTGGACAAACGATTGGTCAGAGAAAGCTTGAGTCTGTGTGTTGTTATAATAGTACTCAATCCAAAGAAAGACGGAGGCTGGAGGAAGTGTATTGACTCAAGAGCGATCAATAAGATAACCATCAGGTACAGGTTCCCATTGCCGAGAATGGATGATCTGATGGATTGCCTGAGCGGGGAAAAATATTTTTCAAAGATAGACTTGAAGAGCGGATATCACTAGATTCGCATGAGAGAAGGCGATGAATGGAAGACAACATTCAAGACAAACGAAGGTTTGTATGAATGGCTAGTCATGTCATTTGGCTTGACAAACGCGTCGAGTACCTTTATGAGGCTGATGAATGAAGTCCTGAGGGAGTTCATCGGGAAATTCATCATTGTGTATTTGGATGATATACTAATTTACAGTAAGTCAGTGGTAGAACACTTGAAGCATTTGGCTACAGTGATGAAGAATCTACAGCAAGAGAAGTTGTTGATTAATATGAAGAAGTCCTCGTTCATGAAGACAGAGCTCATTTACTTGGGTTTTTTTATTTCGACGAATGTGTTGAGAATGGATCCAGATAAGGTAGAAGTAATAAAAAATTGGCCATCATCGAGAAATGTATTCGGGGTGAGATGTTTCCATGGACTGTCTAGTTTCTACCGAAAGTTTATTAGAAATTTCAGTGGAATTAGTGCAGCGATGATGGATACAATGAAGAAGAGACATAAGTATTTTCCCTGGACAGCAGAGGCTAATAAGAGTTTCAATTTATTGAAACGAAAGATCATGGAACGACCAGTGTTGGTGTTGCCGGATTTCTTGAAGACATTTTGGGTAAAATGTGACGCAAGTGGGTTTTCCATAGGAGCGTTCTTAAGTCAGGAAGACAGGCCGATTGCATATTTCAGCGAGAATCTAAATGAGGAAAAACTGAAATACTCCACATATGATAAAGATTTTTATGCTATCATACAGACATTGAAGAAGTGGAGGCATTACTTGATCCCAAAAGAATTTGTATTTTATAGTGACAATCATGCATTACAGTTTGTGAATCAACAGGAGAAGTTGAACCAGAAACATGCAAAATGGGTACAGTATATGAAGAATTTTACATTTGTGATTAAACATATTTTGGGTACTGCTAACAAAGTGGTTGATGCTTTGAGAAGGAAGTGTTTGTTGCTGCAGGAATTCTGAGTCAAAACACTGGGTTTTGAAAATCTCAGGGACATGTACACAGGAGATGCAGATTTTGCAGAAGCATATGAAGCATCTGAGAATCTAGTTCTCAGAGATAGGAGTCCTTGGATAGATTATATGATCCAGGAAGGATTTTTTTTCAGAGGCAATCAACTGTGTATTCTGAAATTCTCCATGAGGGAGAACTTGTTGAAAGAGAAGCACAGTGGTGGATTAGCAGGACATTTTGGCCATGAAAAAACATTCGCGAAGCTGAATGAGTCATATTTTTGGCTAGGAATGTGAGCGGATGTCAAGAGATTTGTTGACAGATGTAGGGCTTGCCAGCATTCGAAGGGAAGGAAGCATAATGTAGGTTTTTACCAGCCATTACCCATACCAGAGAGACCATGGGAGGCGATCAGCATGGATTTTATATTAGGGTTACCAAAGACACAAAGGGGTGTTGATTCCATCTTTGTGGTAGTGAATAGGTTTTCTAAGATCGCACATTTTATCCCATGCCAGAAAACCAACGATGCGACACACATCGCAAATCTGTTTTTTAAGGAGATCATTCGACTCCATGGATTGCGAAAAGTATAGTTTCGGACAGAGACACCAAATTCATAGGGAATTTTTGGAGGACCTTATGGAAGAAGCTAGGAACTAAATTGGTGTTTAGTTCTACTTATCATCCTCAGATGGATGTACAAACATAAGTGGTCAACATAAGTCTGGGAGACTTGCTGAGAAGCTTGGTGGTAGAGCACCATAGCAGTTGGGATAGCATATTGCCACAGGCAGAGTTTTCATACAATGATTCAGTAAATCGGAGCACAGGACAGAGTCTATTTCAGATTGTATATGGCATGCAGCCGAGAGGAGTTTCTGAAATAAGGGATTCAGAACAGACTGCAACTAGCAGTGCTAGTGTAGAAGAGTTCGCTGAGGCGATGAAAGAACTTCACAGCAGGGTGAAGCAACGGTTACTGGAATCAAATCAGGAGTATAAGCGCAGAGCATATTAGCATCGGAGACAACTTCAGTTCGAAGTTGGTGATCTAGTTTTAGCACACTTAAGAAAAGAAAGGTTCCCGAAGGGAACATACAATAAACTGGAGATGAAGAAAATCGGGCCATGAAAGTTCTTGAGAAAATTCGGAGAAAATGCTTATGAGATCGAGTTTCCGGATAGAATCAGAATATCTTTGATATTCAACCTCTCATATTTATACCCATACAGAGCTGGAGAAGCAGAGACTTGAGATGAGGAACCAGTGATCCAGTGGATGAAACAATTTCCAGTTGTAGAAAAGCCACAGATGGAGTGCATACTGGACAAGAGAGTGGGCAAGAAGACCAGAAGGGAAGAATACTATGAGTATCTTATCAAATGGAAGGGCCACCCAGTGGAAGATGCCAGCTGGGAGACTAAAGCAGAAATACAGAAGCATGGACAGACCGTGCAGGAGCTCATGGAAAGGAGCCCATGAAAGTTTTCAAGTGAGGGAGTATGATGCAGGAGCATTGCCAGCACATCAAGCGAGCTAGCGCGGAAGCGGAGGACAGTTGGACAAGCCAGCAAAATTTTTTGAAAATTCTTTTGACTTGTTGCGTGATCTTAAATGACTCATTTAAGAGAGGTGCACTTGTATATTGTAAATGGACCTTGAGCGGATAGCTCTCGTCCTTAGGTAGATAGTCGACATTTAATATAGTTAATGCTAGTAGATAGGAATTTAATTCTAGATTTGATATTTTAGAGTCCAAGAGGTAAATCGGATATAGACACCCTCATTGTATCATTGTAACATTATCGAGGAGCAGGAAGAGAAGAGAAAGCAGAGAACTGTGTGAAGAACACCCATGTACAGGCATTTGAATTAATAGAAGAAAGCTCTGATTCAAATTCATGGTTTGTTTTATTCTCTGTGTGTTTGATGATTGATATGATCTTGAATGGTTTCTTCCTATTATACATTTTATTTTATATGCTTTGTATGTGATTTCATGGTTAAATTGAATTCTGAGAGGAAGAGTGAATGAGTTTCAATTGTTTCTCTATTTGAGCCAAAGATTCCTGCAAGGAGTGCAGTCGAACTATCTGCAAGGAGTGCGTTGACAGAAAGGTTCAATTTGAGATAGATTTTGTTCTCATTCATATCGAGGGTGAAATTAGGCACAATTCCGTGCAAGGAGTGCATAGGCCAGGTTAAGTGTCAGAGTTGCGATTCTGAGCAGAATATTGGAAGACTGCTGCTGCAGTAGTGCGCAGAGTCAAAAGACTTCAACACTGAGGCATCGTTGAAGGTTTTCCACAAGGAGTGTGTGCAATAAGTTCTTTGAAGGACTTGAGAGTCATGAACAAGATCAGGAGGTAGAGAACCTTGAGAATTTATCCAAGGGAAGCACAGTGAGTGGGTGCCTTGAAAGCTTGCAAGAGCGTCACAGGTTAGCGAGCAGATAGACAAGTTATGTGAAAGAACCCATCATCAATTTGGTGGGATAAGGATAGGAGAACGGATGGATGAAATATTTTTAGGAGGTTTCATGAATTTTCATGGGTCGTTATATCTCACGGAGGTACAGGGAGGTTTGAGCTCAAGAGGGGCTGAGCCGTCGATCCATGCCATAGGAACCGTCGGAACCACCTGTGATATCGTGTATTGGGGTTTCAGAGAACAGGAAACACTTACCGCTCAAAATCGCAATCCGTGATATCCCAACGAGCTCAGAACCATCTATTGTGTGGGACGCATGTCAGAGGATCCCGAGGAGTCAGGGTTCGGAGAATCAGGTTTTTCTAGAGTAAATAAATCTCGCCGCTCGGAATCGCGAAACGCGATATCTCGATGGAAGGGTTGTGTGGGTCCACAGTAAGAGATAGTGGAGGAAAGGTGGCACAGTATCGGGGATTGGGAAAAGGAAGGTTCTGATTCCATCGACATCTGGATTTGCGATCCCGCGAATTCCAAAATCCCGATAGAGGTGACAAGGAGTTGAAGAGACAGCCCACACGTGCATCAGAGTTTCGTTGCATCGGGTATCGAGAGTCGAAAAATCAAAGAACATGAAATTGCAAGTAGCGAAACCGCGATATGAGAAGTCCCGATAGATATGGGAAGAGGTCAGCATTGACTAAGGCATTGGGTCTCGTGGATTCGAGAGCCCAGTGATCGACCGTTATACTCATGAAGTCGTGAGTTCTGATTCCCCGATAAGTTAAGAAAGGGGGGATCGCGTGAAGAGAGAATCTGTGGGGCACAGATTTCCCTATAGGGAAATAGAGGAACCTTGGAGTTCTTTGGGCTGAGAGGAAAAGAAGATCTTGTGTGAGCGGGCGTGCTCTGAGGAGTGCGGCTGCCTTAATTTTTCATTATGTCATATTGAACTTATTTAATATTTTCATTGTATATTTTCCTGGACTCAGGAAAAATCTAATTGGTCCTCTGTCATACTTATTGTCCCAATAAGTAGTGCATCACACTCATATTCTTCATCTCAAATTCAAAAGTCAAGTATTTTTTTTTGTTTG
>JZKD02S1261365.1:204333-221502 GCA_000966675.3 Picea glauca | reverse complement strand
ACCCTTAACATGGTTGGATTTTTTGTCCCCGCAGGTTTTGAACCGGTGACTTTAACATCACGGAGTGGCTTAACAACACACTCCGTCACCGACTGTCCTACACCTCGGGGACAATTCAAAAGTCAAGTATTACTTGTATCCAACAACAAGGATTTCTAAATAAGTAATCAGAATTAGGCTCTCGTCACCAATACTGTAATGATATAGGTTTGGATCAATAACACTCTTATTGAAATATAAACTCATCAATAATATATCTATATGATATAGTTTCCAACTCATGGATTATAGTATAGATGGAAGTGTATCGGGTTCACTGGATCAAGTGTCTCATCATAGACAAGTCCCTCTGTTTGTGAGAAACCTTTAGCTAGTATGTTTCTCTGCCTCTTGTAGAGTGAGTCTAGGTAGACCTATTATACCTTAGTACAATCTCTCTGAACATATCAATTGAAGAACCTGGATCAACTATAATAATTTTTGTCTCCCTCTGAACTATTGAAGGCGAAGAAGGTACTTGTCTCACTGTCAATCTCTATCCGAGATTATCTGGGTTTCTTTGAATGGTTATTTCTTCTTTAAGGACAACATCTCTGATTGTCTCACATAATAATTAATCAAATAAGGTTTGGAGTCTCTTACTAGGGATAATGGTCCATGTCTTTAAGGAATACCATACTAGGGATTTATTAAAAAATGCAATCAACAATAAAATTTGAAATCAATTGGTTTACCGGGTTTGTAGTCATGTTTTAGATTTAGAGGAAGTACTTATCCTCTCTCTTTTATACATTATTTTGAGGTGGGTCTAGATCAATGTCAGCAATAGAAGCATATTGTCTTCCCTTCTTCTTGGTTGGATAGTTTCTTGCATAGTGTCCATAACTATCACATATGAAGCTCTGAATTTCTGAAACATCTCTTCTTTGATATCCTATATTTGATGAAGACTTTTCACCTTTAAGTGTTTTCCTAAAATTTCTTTTGAATTTTCATCCCTTCTTTGTATGAGGTGCAAGAGCATGATTTTCTTCTGAGGAATCTTCCACTCCTCTATTTCTAAGTCTAAATTCTTCTTGAGTGAAATATGTCCATAGATGATTAAAGGTTGGTAGATATTATCTTCCATTGATACTTTGAATGAAAGGCTCCCACGATTTTGGAATATTTTGGAGAGTGTTTAAGAAAAGTTATCTATCAAACGTGATTCCCCCAATGGTCTCTAGTTGTTCTTTACTCTCTGATAACTTCATAAATAATATGGAAATTGTGTCACCTTTCATCATCTTGGTAATTTGAAGTTCTCTCTTTAAGATAAGAGCTCTGAGGGTGTTTTCACTTTCAAACATTCATTTTAAAGCCTCATACATATCATAGGTTGTTTTCATATTGGCAATACGAGGCAAGAGGTGATCTCTTATTGAGTAGATGATTAATTTTCTAGCTTTGACATCTTCTTCCATTCTTATCTTCTTCTCTATATATGTAGTTGTGGCTGGTAGGGTTTTAGTTTGAACATACAAGAGGTCATATTATTCAAGAGTGACTTCAAGCCCTGATTTCCAAGAGTTTTAGTTTCTTGCTCCATCAAGCCTATCTTCTACTAAGTCTCTATTCTTCATTCTATTGGTTTGTTCAAACTCTCGCCAACTAGATTTTGAAAACATAATGATTAGGTTGAATTAGTAGCCTTGGATTATTTTGGATTTATGACTACCAAAAATTAACTTGATAGTGTCACAGGGATGCTTTCACATTCAGGAGAACATTTCTTCATAAATCTAGAATTAATATTCTGCAGGAAATTTCGGCACCTTAGAAACCCTAGGGACAAAAATAAAAATTTCTTGAAATTTCACTTTGAGAGATTATGGAGATGCACTGGACAAGGCCATACTCTTGTATTCCAAAAGTATCCCCAACATCCAAGTATTAAGGGATAAATCACCATTGAAAGGAGGGTCGTACAAAATTTTATGGAAACCCTAGAAGGGTCGTACAATTCTGAAAAAATGAGTCGAGACTTGGTGGATGCTTGTGCAATGGGTTGTTTCAAGACCTATGTTCTTATACCATGTTTATTTTTCAATAAGTTAGGTTAATCATGAATTTCATTCCATTTTAGCATTTAACCATAACCATAAATGTTGCAGCACCCAAGATCACAAGAAGAAGCACGATGCACAAGAATGCAAGATGTATATTGGGAAACCCTTCTCAACAAGGGAAGAAAAACCAATCAAATCCTTTGCTATAATCCTCAAGAGAAATACCTTCACCACCAATATAAAACCTATCGCACAAAAGGGTGCTCAAAACCTAGAAGACTAGCACCCAAGAGAGGTGCACACTTTTCCCAAGAAGGTGTACTTGCTGAAATTTCCAAAATCACATGAAATATATGTTTCCTGAATGGGGAATTTACCTTTACTTATACTAACCTGAGATTGTCAACATAATTTTCTATTGGAACAACAAGGCTGACCTCACTAGATTATAATATAATTAATATTAACAAGATTAATTATCATTTACATTAATTAGCAGTCACATTAAGGTGGGGCCAACCTATACCCTTTACATTACAATTAGGGTTACAGGTAGGTTTGACTCTTGTAAAATATTGAAAAGGATCTGATACACCCACTAGTGCTCATCCACTAGAGGCACATGCATAGGTATGTCTATATCTATGGCTCACTGCATTACACAGAAGAACCAGATCTTCACGCGTTCACCTGTGCTCGTCCACAAGCACGTCGACTCTACACATCTTTCTTCCCATTGCCTCACACAAGAGAATCATATGGAGTTTTCTCATCAACTCTACTTCTCATAAAAGGCTAATACATCATCTTCATTTCTGTTGACATGAAGATGCACCCAACACTTTGGGATTTCACATGTTCACCTCATTCTTAGCCATAGGCACATGTAACTCAACAGATCACCTTTCCCACTGGATAATCATCTAGAGTTATTCTTAACTCTTTGAATGGAGGAGGTCATCTCTACGTTCTGGCTCTGTTTCATGCATGAACCACATATCCTTCTTAAGGGATTTCTCTCAGGTTTGTAATCTAAGAGAAAGACTTACATAACTACAATGATCCACATCTCATAGTTTTTTAAAGCTGGAGAATGTCTCACATAGCTGCAATAATCAACACAAATGAAAATGTAAAATAAGGAGGCATCATGCCTCCATACCCAAAACTAGGATTCACATAAGGCGATGAGACAAAGGATAACAAGTGTGAATACATGTCTGGCATACCATGAGAAAAATGATTAGAATCCCAAGTTATTGGTTGAGTATCATGATTCGGTGTACGACTCAAAAATACAAAAGGATTTGTCCCCATGGAATGAGAAAATACCATGGGTTGGGAAGCGCCAACTGAGGGAGTCTTGGGAGCTCCACTAACCATAGCAATGAAAACTCATGATGCAAATTAATCCCAAGGAGAACTAATAATCAGATACCACACCAAAGTAAAGAAAAAAAGTCAATGCACACAAAGAGGATATAGTGGTTGAAAAGGGGTCTCCCTCACTATAGTAGGCATGTCTCACCAAAGAGGGGCCTGAGACTCCCTCCAAAATATTGTAGGTATCAGAATCAGTTACAAGGGCCCTCATGGGATTAATAGTTCAGTGGGTCAAATCCCCTTGGAGAGGTAATCCTCCATAAAGTTTGTGTGTTTTATGACCCTTATCTAACTCAAGGTACCTGCAGAATTACCCCTGCAAGTAACATATGTGGCTAACTATTTCAACAAACTAGAGCCACCATGATATAAACAATGCACAGGTGAACATTTGTAATTCAGTTCCACCGTATGGGTAGGGTAACAAAGCCTAAAATCTTGAAATCATCGACTCTTAGAGAGGTAATGGTACTAGAAATACCCCCAAATATGAATAGATCCCCAAAAATATCTCTGATGCTAAGAAGCTATTATAGGGCTATATCTGCAACCAACTTAACTTGACCTCATGCTTAACTTTGGTGTGAATGGAGTGTCGTGATGTCACTAATTTCAAAATGGATTTCACCACTCCCTAGTCAGAAACATATGTTTATTTTAATAGCCTTGGAGAATTGTACTCTCAAAATCCTATTCCAAGACCCTATATCCTATGCTTGTTTGTGTACTATGAAAACTGAAATCGTTTCTAATCAATTTTAATTAGTGAACGTTACTTTTAATGGATTTTTTTACTCAAGAGATATGGTCGTGAAACTAATGATGTTATGACTCAGCACATCAAATAAATGAATAGGAACATAAAGCTAAGTGCTAATATTCAATTCTCAAAAGATGATAATCTTTCAAAATTAAACTTTCAATTCAACTCTTCAATTTCAATAAGTTGCAATCTTTCCATATATATCAAGATCAATACTAACAACCAAAAGAGAAAATTCAAAAATGAAAAATGTTTTCTTGTATTTTCAATATAAAGAAATGAAAATGAAAGGATTGAATAACAACTTGATATATAGACCCTACTGCAAGAAAAAAGAGACAATCCAAGAAGGATATCAAGAGGAAAACACTCATACGAAGATGTAAGGACAACCAATGAAAAATATGATGAGAAATAAAAATCGGTCGAAAGTTGAAGCATAAAAAGGTTTCCTATCACTCTGCAGGCACTGAACTATTTGGACAAAGACCTAGAAAGACTCAACAACCATCAAAACTAACCCAAAAAACACCAAACTCATCAAGTAAGAAAAAATGGTTGATGTATGTGACCGTTTAAGAAAAAACCTTGTATGTATGTTCTCTATAGAAGGACAACTCACGTATGTATGCGTATGTCAAGGGAAAACCCACATATACGTATTAAAACATTTCTTGGGAAAGAATAAGGCCAAGCAATCATGAGAGAAGGAAAGTCAGGCTAACAGAGAGCAATTGAAGGATATAAAAACTCCACACCTCCAAAACAAGAAGATTCAATCACCGAAATGGTTTCCAATTCTGTTACGAGGAAAATCACTCTATGGCATGGGATAAACCACAATAGACAAAATAACTATAGAAATCAACTCTAATCCCAAGTATAATATATAAATGAAAATTTTAACAAGACAAGATAAAGATCCTACCTCGTTTGGACGTTCGATGAAGACCACCGTTGAGCACTTGAATCAAATCTTTATACCTCCATATTGTCCTCAACAACCAAGATACACAATCATATGGTGATAACATATAATGTTATCACATACAATAGCATAATCCATTAAGATTCATAACAAATACACCCACGGAATAATAATTCAAATATTTGCAAGATATCAATTGGATGAGAAAAGAGTATTTCTATTAAAGAATGATCAACATAAGTGTATGAGTGACAGACTTCCATTTCATCACATCTCAGAGCCGAGAAACTAAGTCCCTTCCAAATTGTTCTCCACCACTTCAATCCTCCACCAAAGGAAATCTCATATACGAGAGACAATGAGGTTCTCCATCAAAGAGGGAAGATATTGGGGACTGAACAATGTGTTCAGACTGTAAAGGAAAAAGGAATGTAGACTCAATATGAATTGAAAAATTCTCCATAGTATATTTTCTCTCAAGAGTTGAATTATCTCCTTTTTCACGGTTTGAATATGGCCTAATTTATAGCCTTCAAACGTAACTCAAGGGATTATTCAAAATGTTTCTAGTATATGGAAGGTCAAGGATCATGGATCTCGTGATGTTTCATGGAAACCCGACACAATTTTTAATTTTGAGAACCTAAATCGATGTACACAAGATGTAGTGGTGCAACTTGCGTATACACATCTTGTCTAACTGGTAGGGCGAGTATATGTGGAAAACTATGATTTTTTGGCTCTGGGAAGCCCAAAAGGGGACTTCAAGTCTGCATAGGGAAATGAAAATGACCTTCTAATCAAGTCACATGGGGTGAGGAAAAACTTTCCATAATAGAATATTCGATTACAAATAATCTCAATCAATACATCCTTCTAGAATCCCATAAAACATAGGAATTTCAACAATTAAATAATTAAATGCAAATAAACTCAAGAAATCTAGATCTAGTCAAACCAAGTTGACTTTGGAGGAAGGATGCTCCTACATTAGAGTATAAGTATGTATTTCACCCACGGTCATAGATTGTAATGGACATAAATCAAATCAATTAGGCACTAGTACTTTATTATGTAAGAGAGTCAGAATAATTTTAACGAGTCTTAAGTGTTTTGGGGTCATAACAAAAGTTAGGTCATAAGTTATAAAAATTATAGTTGATAACCCATTGCATCTCTTTCTGTGTATTTTTTCAAATACATTCGAAGAACATGAACCATGAATTTCCATAATTTTTTTTATTTACCATAATTTCATCTCTAGACATTTAAAAAAAATGGAAACAAAAGAAAGAAAATACTTAAAGTTTAAGTTTAAGAGTCGCTAACTTGGCCTTGTTTCTATGCAACTCATGAAGATCCCTCATGTATAACTCAAATAATTTGAAGGGATGCTTTCTCACAAGACATGACATCAATTCCTATAATTCTTTATGAATGGTATTTCAAGTGGTGAACCTCTTCATTCATTTTTATTCCACATAGATTAAGACTCAATTTCAATATGTTTTTCAATTTTTGGGTTCACTTCATTGTCAAAATGGACCCAAAGGATTTGACATATTCACAAGAAAATGACCAATTTTGTGCATAAGGAAAAAAAAATATAAAAGAGTGCTAGAATAGAAACATATTAGTGAAATCTTAAAGTCATTTTGTAATCCTTTAAAAAACAATAATAAGAGGCGAGTAGTATGTCTATGTTAACCCTTGCATAAATTTGGAAAAAAATGAATTATTATATTGATTAACACATATTTGGGAAATGAAAATCATTGATAACAATCAATCTCTTCCTTATTATAAAAAAAAATAAAAAATTGATCATGATAAAAACAGATCTTTTACTCTCACAAAATCAATGCTTGCTGCTTGGTTCTTTTACACTTTCAACCATTAAAGTTGAAAAAGACAATAACCCCTAAAAATGTTTTTCCATCTTTATTAATTATTTTCCATGCAACAACAATTAATACCATCAACTTCCAATTTTGTTTCCGCAATAAAAATTTCCATATTTATTAATGTTTTCCAATGCAACCAAAAATTAATACCATCAACTAGAAATTTTGTTTGCATAATAACATTTTGTACACAACGTTGTCTAAACATTTGACTCTTTGGACTTTTTCATCGGAATTTGATGAAACAAATTTTGGTGAAATCACCATTTTATCTTGTTTAAATTGCATTTTTAATGCATAAATGGAATCTATGCCCTAAAATACCCTCAGGTCTCTCGAATTATATGGACTCAATCACTCAAATATGGAGTTCCAACAATTTTTGACCGGATTTCATTAAAATGTGATCAGAAAATATGCACATAAGAAATCCAAAATTTTGAATGTTTAGACTAAGTGTTTTGTATATTAAATGTTTGTTTTCAAAAAATATTTACAAATATTACATGGAGATTACTTATTTTTATGGTGTAATAAGAATTATTAACAATTAATTACATTAATTTCCTTTTTTTTTATTTATGCATAAAAGTGAATTTGACTCAATTGAAATCTATATTCATAATTATTTCCTTATGGATTATAACATATCTAAAAGGCTATGACATATCTAAAGATGATTCTATGTGAGAGTGGACTATCAATTTAAATTTTATATTGCAATTTCAAGAGACGTTTATTTTCAACGTGTTTTATATGGTTTTATTCGTGATCTGAATATATGAGAAGAACGAAATGAATAACTGATTGAATACAATAACAAAGAGATACAAAGAAAAAAAAAATATCTAGTGAAAAATAACATCTATTGAATAAATAAAATAGGTTGAAACTATAAAACTGCAGAACTAAAAAAAAACTTGCTCTAATGATGACAGTTATCTCTGAGAAGAGATGTGGTTGCTATGCACATTCATCTAAGAAGAATGATTACAATGAGTCTTTAGAGGCATTTTAAACATTACTCATGAATTCCAAAACCCTAGACATCCAAAAACATAACCCTAGGAGACAAAATGCCAAAAATTATGTGGGCCCCGATGTGTAATTTCTTACCTCAATGTATCATGGTCGTAAATTTTGCATACGACCTCTATTTTAAGGCGTGTGATAACTCATTGGAAAGATCTATTTGAGAACTACACACTATGATATCAAATTGTGACTTTGTCTATAGTTTGAATGTGGAAAGACAAAAAAAAACATTGTTTAGGACCCTAAAACAACCATGGAAGTATAGAAAGATGTACTCACATGGAAAATTCCAAAATAAGCTAGTTGGAATAGGTGGGAGACTACCAATATATATCTAGATGTTGTGTAGGTATTTCATACAATCTTGGGAGTACAAAACCATCAATTACAAAGAAATGTCATCATTACAGAGAAATGTGTTCAACTAAAAACTGTCAAGATGAATAAGTTGGAATAGATGGGTTGCCACCAATATCCACTTGGATAAATCCTTCCCCCTTAGGAGGAAATGGTATCCATTTCATTAAGTGCCTTATTAGGTGATTAAATTTCTACTAAATATGGCATTGAGTGAGCCAATTTCCTTGGTGTAGAAGCTTTCGTGCCTTAACAACCCAATAAAGTTTGATCCTCTGTTGGCGAGTTCCCTTGAACTATGTGTCCACTATATTATAAGTGGATTTTTGTTCCATGCAATCAGGGTTGAGATCTATTAGATTCAACTGTTCTTCGATCTACGAGGTGTCCAATAATGGTGGAGAATATGGTTGGAGGAGGTACACATTGAAAACTGGGTGCAATCCAAGGAAGGGGGAGTGTTGAGCTCAAAATATTGTCACCCACATCCCTAGTGATAGTTTAAGGCCTATAGAAAAGTGGATGGAGATTCTGATACGAATAGGTAAGGCGCTCTTTCTGCAAATGTAACCAGACTTTATCTCCCACCTGAAACTTGTGCGACACCTGGTGTTGATCATGGAATTGCTTGTACCACAACATTAATGGGACCTAAGGGTTGGAATTCCAACCCCACTTAAAATGGGATATGTCTAGTGGATCTATGGAGAGTCATGCTATAGCTATGTTTAACATAGAGAATACTCTCATCCCACGTATGAATATGCTTAGAGTTATACATGTGCAGGATATGCACAATCATTTGATTGATGAACTCTATTTGGCCATCTGTTTGTGGGTGGAAGGAAGTGTATTTAGTGATCTTGGTGTCCAACATTGACCAAAGACTTGACAAAAATGTGTTGGGGAACCTGTTGTCCCAATCTGATATGATCCTCTGTGGTATCCCAAAATGGATCCACACTCGTTCAAGAATGATCTTGGCAGTATATGTCTCTTTGATACTCTTCTTGCAGGATGGCTGAATGACCATCTTTTAAAACTAATCAACCACCACAAATACACAATCATTTCCTTTCTTGGTGGATGGAATACCAGACATGTAATCCATCAATATGGATTCCCAAAGCCTCTTGGGATTAGGAAGAAGGGTGTAAAATCCTTGCTTCTTGATGGATGGCTTGGCAATGGCACATGCAGTATAAGATCTGGTATACTTGATGATGTCCTATCAAAGTTTTGGCCAATAAAAATGTTTCTATAGAATGGCCATAGTTTTCTCGATGCAGTAATATCCTGTCATCTGACTGTAGTAAGCCTCCCAAATCGTATTTTCATGCTCACTTGGGGGAACATAGAGGTGGCCCATATGGCACAAAAATCCATCCTAAGTGTGAAAATCAGTGACATTTTCACTTGTGCCCAATATATGATAGGTGGTGGAAAAGTAAGGATCTCGCTGATAAATTTGGGGCCACTCACATGCCTCATGACCACATAAATGGAGCATGGTGGTGAGTGCAGAAATAGGAGATCGATTGAGGAAATCAATGATATTATTTGTGCTCCCTGTCTTATACTTGATGTTGAGATGGAACTACTGTATGTATGTGGACCACTTTTGATGGTGTTCGTTATGAAACTTCCCCTATATATATATGAATTGCATAGGGTTATGATCAATGTGGATGATTGTCTCATTTCCTAAAATGTGATGTTTCCATTAACGGCAGGCTTGCGCCACAATGGAATACATATGCTTGTCATAGGTGGGGTATTTCTGGATGGTATCTGAGAGTTATACATGTGCAGGATCTACACAATCATTTGATTGATGAACTCTATTTGGCCATCTATTTGTGGATGGAAGGAAGTGTATTTAGTGATCTTGGTGTCCAACATTGACCAAAGACTTGACAAAGATGTGTTGGGGAACCTGTTGTCCCAATCTGATATGATCCTCTATGGTATCCCAAAATGGACCGACACTCATTCAAAGATGATCTTGGCAGTATATGTCTCTTTGATACTCTTCTTGCAATATGGGAGAATGGCCATCTTTTAAAACTAATCAACCACCACAAATACACAATCATTTCCTTTCTTGGTGGATGGAATGCCAGACATGTAATCCATCGATATGGATTCCCAAAGCCTCTTGGGATTAGGAAGAAGGGTGTATAATCCTTTCTTCTTGATGGATGACTTGGTAATGGCACATGTAGTCCAATATTTGGTATACTTGATGACGTCCTATCGAATTTTTGGCCAATAAAAATGTTTCTATAGAATGGCCATAGTTTTCTCGATGCATTAGTATCCTGTCATCCGACTGTAGTAAGCCTCCCAAATCATATTTTCATGCTCACTTGGGGGAACATTGAGGTGGCCCATATGGCACAAAAATCCATCCTAAGTGTGAAAATCGGTGACATTTTCACTTGTGCCCAATATATGATAGGTGGTGGAAAAGTAAGGATCTCGCTGATAAATTTGGGGCCACTCACATGCCTCATGACCACATAAATGGAGCATGGTGGTGAGTGAAGAAATACGAGATCGATTGAGCAAATAAATGATATTATTTGTGCTCCATGTCTTATACTTGATGTTGAGATGGAACTATTGTATGTATGTGGACCAATTTTGATGGTGGTCATTATGCAACTTCCCCTCTATTTATATGAATTGCATAGGGTTATGATCAATGTGGATGATTGTCTCCTTTCCCAAAATGTGATGTTTCCATTAACGACAGGCTTGCGCCACAATGGAATAAATTTTCTTGTCATAGGTGGGGTATTTTTGGATGGTATATGAGAGTGTCTCACTATGGTATTCTATTAGATTGTCGTATTGAGTGAGAACTGCACCTACAAAATAGTTGGATGCATCATTATCTATCTTGAACGATTGTTGTAGATTGGGTACAGAGAGTACTGGAGCTAAGGACAAGTGATGCTTCAGATCATAAAATGATCATTGGTGTGCCTTCTCCCATTCAGATGTTTTCTTTCCACAACCCTTGGTCACTCTATCGAGGGCCCATGAAATATGGGAGAATCCCAACATGAACTGTCTGTAGAAGTTGGAAATTCCCAAGGAGCTTTGTTTCAATTAGTGTGGTCAGGGTTGTCCAGTCACAGATGACTTGGATATTATATGGATCCACCTATACCCCATGTTCATCAACAATTTATCCTAATTATTGGAAGTTGTTCATGCCAACAGAGCATTTTTCCAAGTTGGCATATAGCTTATGCTGCTACAGAGTGTTCAAAACCTATTGAATATGTTGCATTTTCTCCTCCTTAGTGTTGTTGAGGATGAGGATGTCATCCATATATACCACCACAAAGGATTTTTTGAAGGGTCTTAATACATCATCCATAAACTTCATGAAAGTTGTTGGTGCATTTGCTAAGACAATGGGCATGACCAACCATTTGAAGAGGCCTTCTTTATATTTGAATGTTGTCTTCCATACATCATTCGGCTCGATGGGAACCTAGTGGTAGAGATACTTTAGGTTAGTCTTGCTGAGGAAAATCCCCCCCTTGAGTTGGTCAAGAAGGTCATGAATTTAGGGAATTGGCTATTGGTTCCTGACTATGATTTTATTTAATTCTCGGTAATCAATGCAAAGCCACTAGGTCTCATATTTCTTCTGCAACCGTACAATTGGGTTTCTGCAAGTGGAGGAGATGGGTCAAATGTGTCCCTTTTCCTTCAACGAGCAAAGATAGACTCGTCCATTAGGCATAGCTTCACTGGGTTTTATATCAATTGGATGCTTGACTTGGCAGTGCGTTGGTACCCCAGTGGATGAGGAGAATATGTCTCTTTATTCTTTCATGATCTCGTCCACTTTATTCTATTGAAAAAACAAGCTTTGTGTGGAGGTCATTGATGTGGTGAAGACATTCTTCTTACTTCTAGCGCAAATCACAAATAAGACAAACTTATTGGTCTATGAAATGACCTTACTTCAATTCTTATCAAAGATTAAAAAAATAGTGGTATGCGATGCTACCTCTGGTATCTTGTACAATTCTCTAGAAAAAGTAATAATAACATTGTGGGGTCTAGACTCATACACAACATGTATCTTCCACAAATATGGTTGGCATAAAATAAAATGAAAAACTTCAGGGGGATAATTATCACACAAAACCTTTTCTTTTAAGGGCCATATGGAACACGACATTGTTGGTTGACACGTAGATCTCTTCCTTGGAAAAGATAGTCGATCATGTAGAGTTGCGGGTGCGATGTCATCGACAGGTCCAGTTGCTTGATGAAATATGATGAGATCAATTTCTTATGACTACCTCTATTGGCAATGAAATGAGGTGGAACCCCCTTTACCCACATTTTTGAGTTAAAGAGGCATTCCCCTTCATATGGTTCTCCTATTTCTCTTGGTTAGAATCTATTGGTAGTGACAGTGGCACTCAGTTCGACATTGATAATCTCCTTTTCTCCTTACAGATTTGATTCGGAGTCAGAATATTCCTTTGTATCAAAAGATTTCATCTCAGCCACTAGTGATTGCTTGGAGCAACATTCTTCGATGTTGTGCCAATGTATTTTATGGTATTCACACCACTTTCTCATGTCCTTCTTTGACTTATCATTATTTTTGTTTGGTTTCGGCTTGGACTGGTTGTCATGATAATGGCCATATTTTTTTCTTCCCTTATATTGTGGTTTGGTGCCACCTTTGCCTTGCTTCAGTTGTGAGGAATTTGAAAATCCAAACTCTCACCTCTTTTTCTTAAATTTTTTCTCGATCTTGACAACATATCCATAAGCCGCACCTATTGATGCGATGTCCATAAAATCAATTTATGTTTGAATATATATATGCAGACAATGGTGGTATTTGAGTACTAGATATCGTTCAGATTCTTTGATACCCAATTTGGTGTGCATAGTAGGGAAAATATTGGTGAAATATGGTATTATTTGGTTCCTTTCCTCATCCAAAGTGTTCCATGTTGTGTACTGATCCTCGTAGATTCCAGCATGGTAGTGTTTTTCTTTAATGGAATCCCTCAAGGAATCCCATGTGGGGTTGACCGCAAATATTGCAAATTCCTCTGTGGCCCTTTGCTCATAGTAAGTATCCCACAAATCCTTAACATGTGGGATGACCTTGAGGAGTGAAAAAGTAATCTTTTTCCTATCAGAAAAAATGTGGACTAAAAAATAAACTTTGAGCAGATCTATCTATTTATCTACAACATCAGGATCTATCATCCCTTCAAATAATGGAATATAAAAATTTACCTGTACCTTGAAGGGGGTTGTGTGGGCTCTTGGTGAATATGTGTCTCTTGTGGGTAGCCGCAAAATTATCTGTGCCAATTTTTCCATCATTTTGTTCCTTTGTCACACAAGGGATTCCCTGAGATTCAGTTGGAATCGGTGGATTAATCAACATTTTAATCATAAATTTCAATATTAGGGTTGGCAATTGAAGATGCTGGCATATTCTTCGTCATCCTCTCTAATCAATGGATGAGATTTTGATAAATTAACTTCCTCTCATTTATAAAGATGTACGTTTATGTGTTTACTTTTTCACATTTACTAAATAAGATCAAAAAATTACTTGCTCACCACTAGATTGCGACGTTCAGTGATTAAGAGATAATCTGTTAAGCTGCCCACGATTTACTAAATTATTGTTAGTCGGCGGCGAATAGGTATGGCCATGTGGGCGTTGGATGCCAATTAAAAAGTTTTATGCGCAGTCATTTTTTACCAGTGCAGATGTTTATGGCCACGTGGATGTGAAATGAAGCGTTTCAACCTCCAACCTCCCCTCCGCATGCGTTTGAAGTGTTGGCCACGATTTCCATGGAGAATATGAAACGATTGTGAGAGTGCATCCATGTTTGCGAGAGCGCATCCACTTGCATTTTGCCATAGTGAAATATTTAGGGATACGAATTATGTTGTTATAAACTTCACAATGCCAATGGTGGTGGAAATATTTTGGTTACTTTGGGTCTCTCATCAGTGGACTAGATTTCCGAACATTGCCCCGACAGCATTTGCCCGCGATGAGGTATGTAAAAATTAAATATTGAGTTTGTATTCGATGGTAATTCACCATATTCGGTTACTCATTTTTGGTTCAGTGATGGATGTTCAAGAGATGAACGATGGCTATTCTTATGCATCAACGGGACATCGACGAGATGAGGCAAATTTTATGGATCTTTCCTCCATCATCGTTCTTCTTCCGTCCTCGCGATGGCGAAAGAGGTAACCCAATTCCTTAATATCAACCTGGTCGATTCTTATGAGACGTCCAGACGTGGGAGTGGTTTCCCTATTGATTATTGAGTCACTTCCTGATAATTTGATGAAATAATCCATATACCTTCCACTTATATGAATTACCAGACAAATCCCAACTGTTTTGTTTCAATAAACTGAGTAGTAAAATTTGTAAAATGATTTTACCAATATCGATTCCAAGTCAATGAATGCATATTATAATTTCATTTCATTTAATACTCTTTTCACATTTAGAGTCCTCCAAACCTTTTCTATGGAATCTATTGATCATTTCATTTACTTTTTAAAAAGTATATGAAATATCTATGAGCTTGATGTGTAGTCCAACCCACTATCATCCTCCACACCTTTTCTCTGGATTTTTTTTATCATTTCATTTACTTTTTAAAAAGTATATAAAATATTTGTGAGTTTGATGTGTACTCCAACTCACTATCATAATTTATCAATCTCTACACTTAAATAAACCATATATTTATCATAACTCTTTAAAATCTATATTTTAAATTTAATTTAACAATAATAATATTGTTTATATTATATATATACATATAAACAACTTGACTGGACTTAATGGTTAAGAACATATGTTCCCCTACCTTAAAAAAAGTGGAGAAATATCACATCTCTAGATACCACAATACTCATGTGATCCTTTAACTTTTCCTTTTGATCATTTTATTTTATTCTCGTGGTGTCCTTTAACCTTCTAAAACTCAAGTTTTAAGTGAGTGAAGGTAGGTGAGTTGTCTTGAATAGTTGCATTATAAAATGTTCTTATTTAACTTAACAAACATCCTATCAATGAATTATGACTATAAATAAGGCCATCCTTTGAAATTTCCACATTTCATCCTCTTAGAATTTTGATTACATTTGATTATAATGGATACAATTCAACTTAGGAGTTACCCCTTATAATTTTGATTTCATTTGATGTATAAGAATTTGGATATATTTTGAAGCCCCAATGATGATATTAGGGTTTATGGTGGAAGACCTTGATGACATTTTCTAAATGACAATATTGTGGCTCTCATTTTTTTACTAGCCATTTTTCCCCATCTCACGTTTTTCACATCTATTAAATGTTTTCACGTGTACAAAAATCCTTGATAAAATGTTCTTATTTAACCTAGCAAAAATCTTATCAATGAATTGTGACTATAAATAAGGTCATCCTTTGAAATTTCCACACTTTGTCCTCTTAGAATTTTGATTACATTTGATTATAATGGATAGATTTCAAATTAGGAGTTTCCCCTTAGAATTTTGATTGCATTTGATGTATAAGCATTTGGAAATATTTTGAAGCCCCAATGATGATATTCTACATAAGTAATTAGATAAATTGATTCTTACTACATTTTTTTTATATAAAATTCACAATTATAATTAAATTGAGTATTTTTCCAATCGTAATATGACAAACATTTCCTCACATTGAAATGTGACTGACATATCCTGACGTCACAATGTGACAAACATTTGCAAATATGATAATATGTCGAACATAGTAATGTTGCAATCGATCAAACATAGTAAATTTGCTATGTCCCAAGCATATATGGGTATCGCAATGTGATGATCATATATGAAAGTCACAATCTGACAAACATTTCAAAACGTCGCAATGTGTCGATCATAGTGACATTGCAATATACCAAGCATGGTAACATCGCAATGTGATGAACATATAGGGACATTGAAATCTCATGAACATTTACGGTCGTAATTTGACGAACATAGATTTTTTATAACAATTTGAAAAACATAAATGGACATCGCAATGTAACAAACATAGGTATATCATCGCAACGCGACAAATATATCTTCGCGTTGCAATGTGGTGCACACATCATGACGTCACATTATGATAGGCATTTCTAAATGTTCCAAAGGGACAAACACAACACATTGTTGCAATGTGATGTATGCAACCCAGTGTGCCAATGTGACAAACATAGAACAATATTGAAATGAGAGAAACATTTCTCGATGTCGCAATGTCACAAACATAACCCACTTTCGAACTGTGACAAACCTATTCCAACACCATAATCTGAGCAACAAAAAACTTTCATCATAATGTGAGAAACAAACATTTCCTAACGTCACAATGTGCCAAACTTTTCCTAACGTCGCAATGTGACAGACATTTCCTAACATCGCATTGTGACAAACATTTCTTAATGTCGCTTTGTGACAAACATTTCCTAACATTGCAAAGTGACAAACATTTCCTAACGTCACATCAGGACAAACATTTCCTAACATCACAACATCAAAAACATTTCCTAATGTCGCAATGTATCAAACATAGTAATGTTGCAATCTATCAAACATAGTAATGTCAAAATAAGGGATGAACATATAACGTTGCAATGCGATGAACATATTAACGTCACAATCTCACAAACATAGTAATGTTGAAATCTA
>JZKD02S1261365.1:174061-196353 GCA_000966675.3 Picea glauca | reverse complement strand
TTATTTTCTTATTAATACATGTAATGCTTTATTATTATCATTAACTTTATTAATATCTTTGTTATTTACTATTTTATTTTTGCTAAATTTCTTTATAATCTATAAATTAATTTTTGGATTATTGATATAATATTTTAATAATATATTTATTTTGTTTTAACTTATTTTATTTATGCTATATTATTTTCTATTTTATAAATATTTGTTATTTGATATTTATTTTATTATTGATAATAAATTGATAATTAATCATTTAATTATTATTAATTAATAAATATTAATTTCTATTTTTTAATTAATCAATTTTTATTAATTAAATAATATTTTGTGATTATTTGATAATTATAAATAAATAATTATTAATTGATTATTATTAAATTCTTATTATTTAATTCTTTTTAATAATTTATTAATAAAATTATTATATATATATATAATATTTAATTAATAATAATAATAACTAAAAAATCTCGGGATGGGGTGTTAGTGCGGTCTTCGTGGAAAGGAACGGGAGCAGGCACAAGTCGCTGCGGAACGGAGCCACGTGATGGGCTCGTGCCACAGGCCACCACCCGCCATGGTGTTTACATGCTCATTACTACGCAACACGGGAGCATTTACCCACCCCAATCTCCCTCTTAGCGATTTTCAAATGGCTCGGCTCAGTATGTTTGTTTTCTGTCCCCGTTTGTTGTCCGCAGGGCTCCTCCCTTCGCAGCATAGGATGGACTCCGCTTGTCTCCTCTACGTTGATGTCGTCCCTGCCACTCTCTTGCACCGGGTGCCATTAGTCCCCCCTGCGAGTCTCATTGCACACATCATGACTCGACCAAGGGGAAGACCGAGGAGGGGCTCTCCCTGGAAGCCCTGTCGGCCCTAGATCACACCTCCTGACTCGCCCTCCATTCTTTCTTCCCCCCCGCTTCAGACTGAGTTCACTACAGCTTCCTCGCCAGCTTCGCAGAGCGCGCAATTTAACGCTATGGCTATAATCCCTCGGTCGCCGATTTCACTCCCACGACACTTTCAAGACCCCCTGGTGACTTCCTCTAAGCCCACGCCAATCCTTAGGCCTCCGAGCAACTTGAGAAGTGACCGTCCTACACATGGCCAGCCTAAGCGAGCTAGACTTCATTCCATTGACTCCTTCAACAATGTGCATTTCAGAGACCGACTGATTGTGTTGTATGACCTGGTCTTTGAACTTAGGCGGGAGGTGGCGGATCTTCAATTTCGCCTGCAAGCCACAGAAGAAAACGTGGTGAGCTTTCTTCAAATCCTCTCCTCCTTGCAGGCAGATATCTCCTCAGGCCCGATCGAAGTGACTCCAATGGAGGCACCTACTGCTGCTACAGGTGAAGGTATGAACAGGGCGCAGCGACCAACAAAAGTGGAACGGGAGAAGGATGAGCAAGGGAGCAAAGTTGAGGAGAGCGCGTGCGACAAGGAAGGGGAAAGGCAATGGGCAGACCAACCGACATATATTGAGGAAGAGCCTTGGACAGAGGACCTCTGAGACATGTGGATAGGCTATCTGCGAGGTGTCTAGATCCTTAGTGTTTTTTTGAAGTCTTATTACGCTCGTAGTCTTAGATGACAATCAGTTTGAACATTGTCTTTTACTTTAACTTATGACTTATTTGACATATGAGCTGGATGGGCTGGATGGACTGGTTTCCCCTCTGTTGGGGCAGTCCAGTAAATGCAACCAGTGTATCTCTATATTTTTCTACTCTACTTCAGCTTTAGCAGGCTCTTAATATACATATACTTCTTATTTACAAAAAAAAAAAATAATAACTAAAAAATTAATAATTTTATTTTAAATAATAATTTAGTAATTAATAAATAATATTTAATTATTACATTTAAAATGTATGAATGTTTTCATGGTTGTGTCCATGCATGTCGGTCGTCAACTAGCAACAACCACATTAAGTAAAAAGTGGTTGATATATCGATCGGCGCCATTAATTAAAAAAAAGTGGAAAATGATGTCGATCGGCGTATATCAACCACTTTTTACTTAATGTAAAAATACATGTAACTGATTCCAATAGGGGGGACACCTATTCAAATAATACTAAAATAATCCTCCTCGAATAGATATTAAGAGGGAGAGTATTATATCAAACATAAAAATATCCTAATCCTTCTCTAATAGATATTAATAGGTAGAGTATTATATCAAACATAACAATGTCCTATCGTGCTAGTTTTAAATTAGTGTTTAAGCATTGTGTATTTTATGAAAAATTCACTTCAAAACCTTTTCCCTTATTATGTTATTTACACTCTAATTTTCTCTTCATTTAGATGAAAACAATTCTAACAAAGGTTGGATTGCAGTCTTCAAAATTATAGAAACTCGTTCGTACATTTGAATCTAATATAATAGAGATGTGTAATGACTATACCTAACTTTAAAACAAGTTATATAAATCGGTTCCAGTCCTCACCCAAAGAGCCCAGGTTGAGTACCCTAATAAATATTTCGGTTTAGTTATTCCATTCCTTACCTATGCTATATTGTCTTACCTATGCTATATTTCATGTCGTAGTTGAATGGTTTTTAAGGAATAAGTCAACTCTATCTATATATAATTTAAAATAAAAAAACTAAAATATTTATTTAAATTAATATTTTATATTTTGGGTTTCTTGAAATATATAATATTGTTCTTTCATAATAAAAAGTTTAGTTTTATAAGTTGTAGTTTTTGGTGGTTTGTGTTAATGGGAAAAGTGCATAGTTCAACGTTTGAGGTGGAGAAATTCAATGGAAAAATAACTTCGAGCTATGGAAGTTGATGATGTAGGATATGTGTGTAAAATAACGATTACAAAAGACATAGTAGGGAAATACAAAGAATTTGACAAGCATGAGGTACGAGGACTCGATGCATGAGCCCTCAGTACCATTTGTTTGTGTTTGTGAAATGAAGTTTTTTTTAATGTCACTGTAGAGGAGGAAACGACAAGAGTGGTGATGGTTGAGTTACCGTGAAAGAAAAAAAATTTGTAAAAATTATTGATTGCATGTAAATGGGCATACCTGTAACAACTAGATAGGCATGTGTATCCTTGGTTTATTGTGTCACCTATGAAAATTATAGACATAGATTTAGGTAGATTGAATATGTTGGGGGGCATATATGTTGGGTTAACCTCGACTCGGTGAAATAGTTGATGACTTAAATCTGTTTTTTAGGTCAAAACACTTTTCGGGTCCATCTTTTTTGTGTAACCTGTGGTATTGTGTCCAAGGATTGCATGTAATGAAGCCTATAAAATGTTTGGTGAAATTCATTGAAAATGGGCCTTGAGGTGAGTGGTTAAGGCTTAATTGTCTCGCTTGGATGGATTGGGTCAAGGGAATGTTCATGTTAAGGTGGAGCACTGAGACTCCATTATAAATTCCTGGAGGTGAGCAGAAAAGGTTCACTTCAATTGGCCTAGCTGTATTTGGTCAAGGTTTTTCAAATGAAATGTTCGAGGTGGAGTAGTGTGTCCAAGCTAGAAAGGATTATGTGTTTAGATATTTGTAGTGAAAAGAAAATTGACAAGTCAATCATGTGTTTGAGAATATATGATTAAGGTAGATTCATATCCATGGAACTCGGAAATTATTGTATGGAATCTATGATTGAAGGGACATATTCAGTAATGCCATGTTGCAACAATAGTTGTGGGAATAAGCGGTTGTGTTATCTACTAAATCAGTCACCATGGGTTGAAAAAGACGCGAAGCTTCAAAAAGAGTTATTGATAGGGAAATTGGTGATTATTCAAATAGGAAATGATTTGGTTGTGATGTTTGTGTTTTTTATCAGCATTTTAAGTAGAACCAAGATCAAACAGGTAGATCTTTGTTATGGTGATGATGTTAATGAATGCAGATTGTGGGACCCTACTGTCCACATAATCATCATGGACAAAGATGCATTGTTTGATGAATCTCTTTTTAAAAAATAAAACATAGTAAATGATGAAAGGTTCAAAGCATGGCTCATAGAAGAAGGGAATTTGGAAGGTTTTTATTTCCATGACTGTTTCTTACCAATTCTTAAAATCTTGTTTCTATTCATGTTGTGTTAACACTCATTGTGTTACTTGTTCTTGAGATAGTAGAACTAGATGTTAAAACTGTTTTACATGGATTTTTTTGGATTAGGAGATGTATATGGAACAACCAGAAAGGTTAGTTTAGGATTCACAATAGAATATTTTTTTGCAAACTCAAGAATCGTTGTATGGCCTAAGGTAACCATGATATGGTACAAGATGTTTGATTCCTTCATGGTGAGAGAAATTTTACAAGAAGCGAGTATAATCATTCTGTTTATGGTATATTTATTATCTTGGCATTAAATGTTATTCTTGTTGCAAGTACAAACATGTTTGCGATCAACAGGTTAGATCGGTTGGTTAGGTTGTTTGATATGAAGGATCTAAGAGAAGAAAAACAAATATTGGGCATGGAAATACACAGAGAGAGGAAAGATGGTAATTTGGGTTATCATAATCCAAGTATGTGGTGAAGATACACAGGAATAGTAAACTGGTAAAATCTCTTTCGCTTTCGATTGTAATTCTTCTTCAAGTTTATGTCCTAACTAATAAAGAATAAGACGGTTATATGTCTCAAGTATCATATGTTAGTAGGAATTTTTAATGTATGCGATGAAATGGTCAATGTCTCACATGCAGATGATGTTGTCAGTAGACACATAGAAAAACTAGATGAAGAGCATAGAAATGGGTACTTCAGTATCTTATAAGTATAGAAGCACAAGCATCACCTAGAGTGGTTGCAATGATTTTTTCTATGGTTATGATTCAGGAGATTTGGGAAAGAGTACACCTAGCTTAGGTTATGTCTTGCAAGAATGCAAGGATCTCTTGGGGAGGTTTAGAAAAGTACAAGATGAGATATTATGTGGTGGTCAAATAATTGTGCATTTGAATAACATTCTAGTGTATCAAAACGAGACAATGCATCATTTTATAAGACATGTTACTGATGTAGGTAGAATGGTCCATATTGGAGAAAATTGTGTAGAAATGTTCACGTACCAATACTATTAAAGAAGTTGTGGAGATTTGATGGTGTTTGGATTCTCTTGGCTTCCAGAAAAAGGTTATGAATAAATTTGGGCATGATATATCAGGTAAATTGTTGTCAAGGTTGAGATTGTTGAAATGTGCCAACTAATTTCCTATGATTTTTGGTATATGGAAAGATCGTTTGACTCTTAGTATTCGATCGTTAATTGAACAACAAAATATAGAATATAAATACATGCACAATAAAGGGATCATGTTTTATAAATGTTTGATAGATGTTATATAACTATGCATGCTCGTAGAGGAAAATGCCCAGTGTGGGATGAGTGTGAGGTTTGAAAGTCTATGTTTGGTTGTTGTAATTCTCCCTTGATCAATAAGAATACCGATTATAATTTTCAGATGGATTTTTCCCTTTTAAAGGGTTTTACCATGTAAATACTGTGTTGATTGTGTGATTTCTTTCATTACCTGATTGTAATTTACTGTATTATTTTTCCATTAAAATATTGTTCGATATTGAGACCGAAGATTTGAACTATTTCATTGGTGCAGTCCTCACTCAACACAGTAATCAAGTGGCACATCATAGTGATACACTATCAGATGCCATCTATAAGTACCCCACCTATGAAAAAGAAATGTATTCCACTGTACAAGCTTGCCAACAATGGAAGCACTACATTCTAGGGAAGGAGACAATAATCCACACTGGTCACAAGGCTCTATAGTTCATGTAGACATAAGACAAATTACAGAACTACCGCCATCAAAAGTGGTCCACATACTTACAATAATTCCATATCAACATAAAATATAAGACAATGAGCACTAATAGTTTCATTGACTCCTTCACTCGGCCACTAGTTGCAACCTTAACCATGGTGCTCTACTATTATGGCCATGAGGCATTCAAGTGGCCCAAACTCTACAAGAGTGATCCGAAATTGACTATCACATACCCGATTAGAGGAACAAGTGTGGTTTTCACTGACTTTCATATTCAGGATGGATTGTTATTCCATCTAGGCCACCTCTGTGTTCCTTCAAGCGAACATGCTAATATTCTTTGGAGATATCACTACAATAGGATGGAAAGACATTTTTCCATGGGAAAGACCACGAAGATACTCAAGAAATTTTGTATGAATAATTTGAAACATGTAAAATATATTTCACTTTCCATCGTAAGTCTTCATTAGGCTTGTGTCCTAACTAATGAAGAAGAAAAGGGTTATATGTCTCGAGTATCATATGTTAGTAGGAAGTTTTATGTATGTGATGAAATGTTCAGTGTTTCATATGAAGATGATGATGTGAGTAGACACATAGAAAAACCAGGTGAAGAGCAGGGAAATGGGTGCTTCAGTATCTTAGAAGTGCAAAAGCACAAGTATCACCTACAATGGTTGTAGTGATTTAGTTTGGGATTATGATTCAATATATTTGGATAAGAGGAGACCTACCTTAGGTTATGTCTTGTAAGAATGCAAGGATCTCTTGGGTAGGTTTGGACAAGTATAGGATGAGGTGTTATGTGGTGGTCAAAACGTTGTGCATTTGACTAATAGTTGAATGTATCAAAATGGGACAATGAATCATTTTATACAATGGGAGAAAATCTTGTAGACATGTGTACATAAAAGTACTATTAGAGAAGTTTCAAAGATATGATGGTGTTTGGCATCTCTTGGCTTGCAGGAAAAGGATATGAATAAAGTTGGGCATGATATATCATGTAACTTTTTGTCAAGATGGAGATTGTTAAAATGTGCCAACTAATTGTCCATGATTTTTGGGATATGGTTAGATCACTTGAATCCTAGTATTTGTACGATAACCGAACAAATAAAAATAGAATATAAATACATGCACAATAAAATGATTAGTTTGTCTAACTGTTTGATAGATGTTATATATATATATGCACGCTAGTAAAGGAAAATGCATAGTGTGGGATGAGTGTGAGGTTTGTAAGCCTATGTTTGGATGTTGTAATTCTCACTTGATCAATAAGAATATTGATTATCATTTCCCCATGGATGTTTCCCCTTTGAATGGTCTTACCACGTAAATATTGTCCTCATGTGATTTATTTGACTGTGTGATTGTTATTGTCTCTATTATTTTTTCGATTAAAATATTTTTCTCTTTATGATTCCACTCGCAAACTAATATAGGTGGATATCGGTGGACGCCCACCTATTACACTGGCTCAATTTTTTTTTTTCATTTTGGTATTTTTTTCCAAGTTTTTCGGGTCCTAAATCTTTGGGGTTGTTTTGAGGACCTAAGTGATGTTTTTTGGGCGCAAAATAGTCACATTATAGAATTTATCCACAGTTTGATGAAAACATTTGTAGTGCTCAGATATTTATTTCCAACGAGCTATCGTGAACCTAAAACAAAGATTGTATGAAAAATTTATGACCTCAGGAGGTTAATGTACCAACTTACCCCATTGAGGCCCACACGACTTTTGGCACTTCATCTCCTAGGGTTAGGATTTTGGATGGTTAGGATTTTCTCATTTATGATTTATGTTAAAAAGGCCTTTGGATCCTCGTTATAAACATGTTCCTTCAAATTATCATAGCCGTCACACTCTTCTCAGGGATAAGATGTCACCATTCGAGCAATTTTGTTTCAGTATGGATTTTTACAATTTCAGTATATTCTCTTTATTAATAAAATTTATGTTTTAGTGTATATATGCGTATTTCTTTTCTATACATATGTATTCCATTTCATTCCATTTATAAATATGGATCAGTGGTATCTTAGTTGTCTCCTCTTTATTTTTTTCTCTGTGCATGTCCCCAACAAGGTCAGGGTATAAGGAGTTGGGACTCAAAGTGGTTGAGCCCTTGCAATATCGTCCCCATCAATCATGATGGCCTCCCATGACAAAAAATAAGATACACGATGGAGCAAGAGATTCTTTTAAATTGTTGCTTCAAGAAGCCCTCACATGGAAAAGGAACAAAATGATGTATAACTTTGCACAGATCCTTCGACGACTGCCAATAGGAGACACATCTTCATCAAGCGACCACCCAACCTCCTTCAAGGTGCAAGTCGATTTTGATATCCCCTTATTTGAAGGCCAAGTAGATATTCATGCTATAGATAAGTGGTTGAATATTCTAGAAGGGTATTTTTTGGTCCATAATTCTTTCGATAGAGAAAAGATTACTTTTGAGACACTTAAGGTTGTCCCCCATGTCAAGGATTGGTGGGAAACTTGTTGTGAGAAAAGGGCATGTTAGATTTTTTAGCTCTGGAGGTACTCCGCATGTTTTGTCTTTTATGTGGATGTTACCTTAATATTTGCACTACCAAGCACTTGAATTTCTAATAGTTTTTATAAAGTTGTTTTAAGTGGTTCTTTTAGGAAAGTGACTTTTTAATAAAGTGTACCTTATATTTTTAAAGTGACTTTATTTTCATAAAGAACTTATGTAATAAAGTGAAATTCACTTTAATTTCAAGTGAGACATTTTTTAGGGAATGTATCATGACCCTTATCTTTAAAAATGCAAGATCTAATCTTGTCCTTTGGATCTACGATTGGGGAAGGTGAAAAGACACTTTTGGGGTGAAAATGTCATTTTCATATTATAAAAGAATGCATTGGGTAGTGTGAAAGACATGTTGTGAAGACATCGAGAGGATGTTGAAAGAACATCGAGAGGACAGTTGGAGAGATTTTCTAAGCATGCTTGAGAGAGGAAAGTGAGCAACAAAGAGGGCATGTTTTCCAAGGAAGGAGGGCACGAATCCCAAGATTTTTTTTTTTTTAGTTTTGGGCTGAAATGTTTTTTTGTTGTGGGAGGTCGTACTATATGGATCCATATAGTTCATACAGTTCATACGATTTCATACAATTCATACAGTTGTACGGATTTGGGCATGAAAATCGAGGCATTTTGGGCATGGATTTCGAGACGGATTTATGTTTTTTGTTCTTTATTTTTGGGCCATACGGAATAGTCCGTACAGGTGACTGTGGGCATGGAAAATGAGGTACAGAAGAGGATGGACAGCGGTATGGTTTTGGCATGGAAAACAAGGGATAGTTTTGTGGGACAGATTTGGTGTTGTGAGGTATTTTCCTTGGTTGGAAATGTTGTTTTGCTGCTGATATGTACTTTCCTTAAGCATAATAATAAGATCTCTCTCTCTCTCTCTCGTTGGGTTTCCCCACATTGGTGTTTTCCCTAGCATTTTCCTAAATTTATTATGAGTGTTATTGGGTTGTTGTCCACTGTGTTTTTCCACTGCATATTTTTGCTTAGCAATGTGTTTTTCTGCTTATGGAAATTTCTGAATGTGGGATTTTTCATTTATGAAGTTTCTGAAGATAGTTATCTCTAGGTTTCTAAGCGTTTGACATAATTTCAGTTTGTTGATTTTAGTCATTAAAAATCTACATGGTATCAGATATTGTTCTCTGAAGTTTAATGGGCAACATTTTGGCAGTTGGGACAACAAGTGATTTGTTGTTGTATTTTCTTGAAGAAGGAAGAAAAACTTCTTTGTCAGGTGGACAAAGATGACAAGAATGTTTCTCTTGTGGTAAAGGGAAAGAAGAAGGACATGAGAAAGGTGATATGATTTGCATGCCACAAGACTGGCCACTACGCTAGTCAGTGTCTGAACAAGAAGGAGAAGAAGTCGAAAAAAGAGGTGTCAACATCAATAGAGATTGAAGAGTTTGTTGAGAGACATGAGAGGGAGTTTTCTCTCATGACTGGTCCCCTGGGTAGTGGTTTTCCAGTGTTCGAGGACATTGAAGTGTGGTTCGTGGATAGTGGAGCTTGTCGTGATATGACAAGGATGAGGTTAGTGTTCTTGAGTCTTTCAGAAATAGAGTCAGATTGTTGTGTGGGTGTTGGTACTGACCCACAACTTCCAATGAAGGGGGTTGGAAGTGTTATATTCCAGCTAGAGTTAGGAGGATTTCTGGAGGTTCTCGGAGTATTGTATGATCCAGAGATGATGGTTAACTTACTCTCAGTGTCATATCTGGAGGTTGATAGATTTGGAGTGACATTCTATTGTGGTAGGGTATGGGAGCTACTCCAGACACAACAATGATGCTTGGTGTCGGGTATGAGAGGTTGTACAGGTTGTTGAGTAGACTTGTGTTGAGGTCGAGTGGATTTTTGGACTCGGATTCTATGTCAAAGAATTGGTAAGTAGCACGGGAGAGAGAGTTGATACATGGCACTCAGTCTTCTTCCAGGACTCTCAAGGGACTCAACGAGCATGGTCAACATAGTTGGATACTCAAGAGAGTGTGCAGTCTCCTAGGAGCATGTATTTAGTTCATGGTACAACAGAGGTAGCACCAGAGGCTTACAGTGCAGTGGGAGTAGTCGCTTCAAGTTTAGAGGGAGAGGAGACTTCTATTACAGAGGGAGAAACTATGGTAGTTGATGACATGAAGACAAATTTTTGTGGTGATACTAGAAGTACCTCCCTCGCTAAGAGGGAGTGTTAGATGTTTTAGCTCGAGAGGTACTCTGCATGTTTTGTCTTGTATGCGGATGTTACATTAATATTTTCACTACCAAGCACTTGACTTTGTAATAGTTTTTATATAGTTGTTTTAAGTGGTTCTTTTAGGAAAGTGACTTTTTAATAAAGTGTACCTTCTATTTTTAAAGTGATTTTAGTTTTATGAAGCACTTATTTAATAAAGTGAAATTCACTTTAATTTTAAGTGAGACATTTTGGAGAGAATGGATCATCACCCTTGATCTTGAAAAAGGCAAGATCTAATCTTGGCCTTTGGATCTAGGGTTGGGGAAGGTGAAAAGACACTTTTGAGGGGAAAATGTCATTTTCAACTTATAAAGGAATGCATTGGGTAGTCTGCAAGACATCTTGTGAAGACATCGGGAGGATGTTGCGAGCACATCGGGAGGAGAGTTAGAGAGATTTTCTAAGCATGCTTGAGAGAGGAAAGTGAGCAACAAAGAGGGCATGTTTTCCAAGAAAGGATGGCATGAATCCCAAGATTTTTTTTTTTGATTTTTGGGCCGAAATATTTTTCTGTTGTGGGAGGTCGTACTGTACGGATATGTACAGTCTATACAGTCATATAGATTTGGGCATGGAAATCGAGACATTTCAGGCAAAATTTTTGAGTATTTCTCTTTTCTATTCGCTATTTTTGGGCCATATGGAATAGTTCGTACATGTGTCTATACGAACGAAAAATGAGGTATGGAAGAGGTTGGACAACATTACAGTTTTGGATCGAAAAATGAGGCAAATTTATGTGGGATAGATTTGGTGTTGTGAGGTATTTTCCTTGGTTGTAAATGTTGTTTTGCTGCTAATATGTACTTTCCTGAAGTGTAATAATAATATCTATCTATCTCTTGTTGGGTTTCCCCACATTGGGGTTTTCCCTGGCATTTGCCTAATTTTTCAGTGTTATTGGGTTGTTGTCCACTGTATTTTTCCGCTGCATATTTTTTCTTAGAAATGTGTATTTTTGCTTATGGAAATTTATGAATGTGGGATTTTTCATTTATGAAGTTTATGAAGACAATTATCTCTAGATTGCTAAGTGTTTGACAGAATTTCAGTTTGTTGATTTTAGTCATTAAAAATCTACAGGGCCATTGATGAATATACAATATATGTGGTCTCCCCCACTTTTTATTCTTACAGGGATGTTATTAAGGAACAATACTACCCTATTGGAATTTATAATGACCAATATACAAGATGGACCAAACTGCGAGAGGAAAGGGACCAGACAGTACAATATTTCACAAATATATTCCACACCTTGGACACTGAGTTGGGTATAAAATACTCTGAACGACATGTAGTGATCAAGTAAAGTGATTGTATTCATAGATACATGTAAATAGAAATGGATTTTCTCAAAATATCATCACTAGCCATGACATATTGATATGTTGTCAAAATCGAGTAGAAATTTAGAAAAAAAGAAGCAAGATTTTAGATATGCAAATTACTCACAACAATAGAAGGTCAAATGCATCCCCAACCCATGGAACAAAGGAAAAATCAAGAAGGTAACCCCTCAAGACAACGAATCCAATCCACAAAAAAAGAAGGGTAATGAGAAGATGAAGAAAGACATTGGGAAGTGGTGTGAACTCCATAAAATCCCCTAGCATAACACTGATGAATGTTGTTTGAAGAAGTCATTAGTGGCCAAGTGGAAATCCTCAAAGTTAGAGGTATGTTCTGACTCTTAATCATATCCATACAAAGGGAAGTGGATCATTGACGTAGAAACCACTGCCACTGTCATTACTTCCAAGGTTCATCCAAGTAAACGAGAAGAACCAGAGGAAGTTGAAAACCTTTTTAACTCACAGATGTGGGTGAAGGGTGCTCCACTACAATTCATTGTTGATAGTGGAAGTCAAAAGAACTCGATCTCAACATAGTTCATCAAGCGGTTGAACGCACCGATGAAATTACACCGAAAACCCTACACCATTGGGTGGATCCACCAGTGAAGAGACCTCCACATCATCCAACATTTTCATCTTCCCTACAACATCAAGCCATTCAAGGATGATGTATTGTGTGATATTTCCCCACTTGAGGTTTGTGATGTTATTTTAGGCCAACCATATTTGTGGAAATGATATGTTGTATATGATTCTATACCTCGAAAGGTTATTATTACTTTGGGTCGACAATTGTACAAGATACCATAGGTAGCTCCACCTACTACTATTTCTTTGATCTTTTATAGGTATTGAAGGTAGGTAATTTCTGAGACCAGTAAATTTGTCTTCTTCATGATTTTCTATCAAAGTGAATAGAAGGTTGCAACCACATCGATGGCCTCTACACAGGGCATCTCCACGCAGTAGAAGCAAGTGGAAAATATCATGGAAGAATACAAAGAAATATTCTCCTCACCCAGCAGGGTGTAGCGACATTCTTAGTTCAAGCATACAATCGATCTATCCCCAGTGCATTTCTACCCAATGGGCCAGTCTATTGTCGCTCTCTAATGGAAAATGAGGAAATTAAGTGACAAATCAAAGATCTTCTTCAAAAGGGTCACATAGGTAGCTCCAACTATCGCTATTTATTTTATCTTTTCTAACTAATGAAGGAAGGTCATTTCCCAAAACGGTAAATTTTTCTTCTTCATGATTCTCTCTCAAAGTGAATAGAATGTTGCAGCCACATCCATCACCTCTGCACAGGGCCTCTCCATATAGTAGATTCAAGTGGACAAGATCATGCAAGAATATGAATAAATATTCTCCCCACCCATTGGGGTGACACGAAACTATGAGTTCAAGCATTCAGTTGATCTATCCCTTAGTGCATCTCTACCCAATGGGCTAGTCTAACGTCTCTCTCAAATGACAAATGAGGAATTAAGCAACATATCCAAGAGCTACTTCGAAAGGATCACATCCTACCTAGCTCTTCACCCTGTGGTATCCCAATTGTACTCATATATAAGAAAGATGGGACTTGGTGACTCTACATTGATTGCAATGTTCTATAAAGATCATAGTCAAGAACCGGTACCCAATTCCCTCAATCGACGACCTTCTTAACCAACTCAAGGGAGCTATGTTTTTTCAACAAGATTAACCTGAAGTCTGGCTATCACCAGGTTCCAATAGAACAGACTCATGTATGGAAGACTGCTTTCAATTCCAAACAAGGTAATTTTAAATGGCTAGTCATGTCATTTGGTTTTACAAATTCTCTAGCAACTTTCATTAGATTGATGGACAATATAACATGTCCTCTCACCAATTTTTTTTGGGTGGTATATTTGGGTGACATCCTCATCTTCAAAAAGAATTAGGAAGAACACTTGCAACATATTTAGCAGGTCCTTGACACTCTCTGACAACATAAGCTATGTACTAACTTGGACAAATGTTGAGTCTGCATGAACATTGTCCAATACCTAGGCTACATTGTTGATGATCATGGTGTGCATGTGGATCCAACCAAGATCCAAGTCACTTGTGATTGGCCATCCCTAAACACACTAACCAAGCTTCAATATTTCTTGGGACTTTCTAAATTCTATTGTAGGTTCATGTTGGGATTCTCCCATATTGCATCAAACCTCAACCAATTGACCAATGGTGGTGGAAATGAAACGTTTGTGTGGGGGAAGTTAAAACAACAAGTGTTCGATGATTTAAAATATTTCTTGTTCTCATCTTCAGTACTCTCCTTACCCGACCTGCAAGAATCTTTCGAGATTGAGACCGATGCTTCAAACTATGTCGTGGGTGTAGTCTTCACCCAACATGAAAATCCAGTGGCATATCATAGTGAGACACTATCATATGACATGCATAAGTACCCCACCTATGAAAAATAAATTTATTCTATTGTACAAGCTTTCCGAAAATGGAAACACTACATTCTAGAGAATGAGACAATCATCCACACTGGTCACATAGATTTTTAGTTCATGCAAACACAAGGAAGATTAAAGAAAGACCGCCATGAAAAGTGGTCCACATAGCAACAAAAATTCCATCTCAACATAAAATATAGTACAGGGAGCATTAATCATGTTGTTGACTGCCTCAGTTAACCACTAGTTGCAACCTTAACCTTGATGTTCCACTCTTATGGCCATGAGGAATTCGAGTGGCCCCAACTCTACAAGAGTGATCCTAATTTCACTTGCAAGTACTAGATGATACGCATAGGTGCAATTGCCACTGATTTTCATATTCAAGATGGACTGTTATGCCATCTGGGCCACCTCTGTGTTACTTGAAGCAATCCTGCAAAGCTAAATTTGGAAGCTCACTACAATCGGATGGAAAGAATTTTTCGCATGGAAAAGATTGTGGCGGTACTACAAAATGATTTCTACTGGTTGAAAGTTTGATAGGATGTCAGAAAGTATATCAGGTCCTACATTTTCCGCTCCATTTCAAAACTAGCCACGAAGAATCAAGGCCTTTACAGCCCTCTTCCTACTCCCAATAATCCATGAGAATCCAAATCGATGGAGTACATGTCAACCCTTCCTTCAACGAAGCAGGGAAATGACTTTGTTTTTGTGGTGTTTGATAAGTTTTCTAAGATGGCCATCCTCACAGCCTACAAGAAGAATATCACAATGGAGACCACTGCCAAGTTATTCCTTGAATGGGTGTGTGTATACTTCAATATTATAGAGACAATCATATCATATCGAGACAACAGGTTCCTCAACATATTATGGTCCAACCTCTGGTTAATGTTTGAAACCAAGATCACCAAATCCATCGCCTTTTACCCATAAATTGATGTCAAGATAGAGGTCATCAAAAGAATGATCATGAATATCGTGTCCATGTACAACTCCTAACATCCACACATATGGGATGAGATTCTCCTCTATGTTCAATACAAGTACAACAAATCCCTTCATAGCTCGACCAACCACGATCCCTTTCATTTCGGGTTGGGTTTTCAACCATCATGTCCCATGCACAATATGAGGCCAACAAAGCTACTAAGTTTATTGAATGAATTCAACACATCTGAAAACAGGTCCATGATATTTTAGAGAAAGCCAATGCTAAGTACAAACAACCCAATGATCAACATTGGGTGTCACAGAAGTTTTAGGTGGGAGACAACGTATGGTTTCATTTGTAGAAACATCGTCTTACAAGACCCCATCGAAAATTTTGTCCACTTCGCTATGGACCTTACAACATCACCAACTTTGTGGGTGACAACAATTTTCAGCTAAATATTTCCCCCTTCCTTGGCTTGCACCGAGTGTTCAATGTGTACCTCCTTTGACCATACTTCCAAAAATTATTAGACACATGAGAGATCATAGGGTAGTTGACACCGATAGAGATCAACCCTGACTACATGGAACATGAAGTCATTGATTAGATATGGGACACTCGGATTAAGGTAAGTTGACAACATATGAGCCAACTTTATCTGGTTGTCAAACTAGGGAAACCCATGCACCAAGGAAAGTGGCTCATCAAGGGGCAAATTCAATATAATTTTCTCCATCTAATGGGGGTACTGAATGCAATGGAGACCATTTTTTCCTAGGGGGGAGGATTGATCTATGTGTATATCGTTGTCCACCCACGTAGTCTACTAGCTCAATGAACAAATTTCATTTTGGTAGTTGTTTCCTAGTTTTTCAGGTTGTAAACTTCTGGGGTTGTTTTGAGGCCCTAAACATCAATTTTTTGGTGCGAAACAATCACATTGGGCTTGTTTTGAGGTCCTAAACATCAATGTTTTGGTGCAAAACAATTACAATGTAGGAATTAGCCACAATGTGATTGTTTTGAGGCCTTAAACTTCATTTTTTGGGTGGTAAATAGTCACAGTATAGGATTTAGCCACAATGTGATGAAAACATGGGTAGTCCTTAGATAGTTCTTTCACACAATCTATTGAGCACCTAAAACGAAGTTCATATGAAAATTTTAACACTAGGAAGTTGATGTACAATATTACCCCATCTGAATATGGTTGCTTCCTCTCCTAGGGTTAGGTTTTTAGATGTTTAGTGTTTTCTCATGTATGCTTATGTTAAAAAGGTCATTAGAGCCTCATTGTAACTATGTTCTCGCGGATGAGCTTCGCTATCACATATCTTCTCGGAAATAAGGTACAAGATATCTATTTATTTTCTATATATCTATATTCCATTTCATTCCTTTTTTAATTCGAATCACCAACAGTGGTTTTTAAAACGTAATGTAATTGGGAATCGACATTGATTCAAATGAACTATAGGATTAAATTGAAATTTCGAAATGATTTTCCTATGAAGCCCAAGGGTCGTTCCCAAATAGGGATAGTTTTATCGTGTAGCATTAGTTTAGGAAAATCTGTTATAAAGAGTTTAAAAGGGATCTTCAATTTTTCAAAGCATTTTCTTGTTTTCTTGTGATTCATGTGCGTATTGGATCGATGCATGTTTTAATATATTTATTTCAAATTTTCAAAGCATTTTCCTATTGTCTTGTGATTCAGGTGGCTAGTGGATTGATAAATGTTTTAATATATTTATGGTATACTAATGCATTTTTAATATATTTCTCTTAACGAGGTGGTCTAGGACAAAGTAGCCAAGCTTGATGTACAATTATTGTAGATTTTTTGGTGAAGTACTTCTTTTGTTGTTAATTATTATTGTTGCAAGTGGAAGCAACCACTCTTTAAATATATTCAATTGTCCATTCTGATTGAGATTTGACCATTCAACTCCTCTCCCTTGTTGTTGTCGTCATGTCACCCGAAAAAGTTATGAGATATCACGTGGATTACCATTGTTTTGAAAACCTAAATTTCACTGCAACGTATTTTTACGATGGCTACCACCTAAGTCCTAAGTATCAATGAGTGACTATTTTTCAATTAGACAAACAAATACTTGGTTTTGAATCCGTCCTTGATTAAACCTACTCATGTGCTTCTAGCCCTCGGAAGTCGGTGACTAAGGAGGTGGTTTTGAGGTTCTTGGAGTGGTTTTGAGGTTACTAAGCACAATAGTTTGGTGTATGGAATCAACCTCAAGGAGAAACTATCCTCTTACAATAGAATACAGGGAAGGAAATCCAATCGCTTAGTGCTTAACTAGTAAATATAGGGATCTTTATAGGGATCTTTTGTCAACAAAATACATGTGAACTGTAAGGTCTTCTACTAGTACGGTGCAAACACTCTTGTTCAAGTCTTCAAGGAAATGGAACTTGGGTTTCTAAGGAACATAATTGTTGCAGTAGTTGGGAAAGTGAAAAAAATCGCAAGGTGTTAAAAAAGGTCGTGGCACATCTATATGAGGAACGCATCAAGGTTGTGGTGTGTTGGTACCAAGGAACATGATTCCTGATAATTGCATGGGTTTGTTTGGGTGCATTAGGTCCAGGAAGGAGCATGAAGATTCATTTTGGTATGTTGGTTTACTAATGGATGTTACACGCCAAAATGATGTAACGGTTTTCCATGCTGACCTTTGGAGTCCATATAAAAGAAGAAGGGAACACAACCAAGCAGGGAAGACTTGCAGAACAAGGATATAAAGATCATCTCTACAATTATGAGGTAGACTTAGGCAAAGAGGGGCGAGCTCCCTCAAGTCACTCCACATGGAGGACTTTTCCTACCTTGAGGTGATTTCATTGATAGAGTTGGGGCGACCTTCTTTTGGGATGATTTTCGGGAAGTATTTTGAGAGGTTTGAGTGAAGAAACTATGAGGAAGAAATGGAGGTCTATGTGAAGTCTTGTGATAGAGAAGAGACTCCACACATGTCTTGGTATAATGAATCTTTGTATCAGTGTCTTGGTGAGGTGAGGCAAGTCGTTTGACTTTATTGAAGTTGTAAATTGAGTCCATAATGCTCATATTGTAACTATTTCAAAATAATAAGACTCAGTCACTTGTTAGGAAGGATTTTTGTCCCGGACACTATATATGTGTGTCTTTTGTTTGTTTCATTAGTGTGTTTTTAGTTTTATGGATATATGTTTAAATGACTAAGTGTTAGGACTGCTAAAAAATTATCTAAATATACAAGAATGTTGCATTAGAATAGGAGTGTGACTCATAAGTAACCTAAAACTAAGTATGATAATGTTGTAGATGAAAAGGTATAGTGTGAATGAACTACCCTTAATGTTGCAAGCAACCAAGTGAAAAACATAGTGATACTGTATTTCCTTAAGAAATGCACGATTACAAGATTTGAAAACACAAACTGTGGAAAAGTGATAGGAACCAATTCATTTTCTTATCCCATAATCGGTAAATATAGAGGTCATAACCAAATAAAAAAAACAAAAAGATGTAGTTCTTAATTTTAAAAGGTATGAGACCTTCACGTCCATGGCTTGTATGTAAAAATAAGTCCTTCTTATATAATCTCTCTTCCACATAGTCGATTGCACTCCTGCTTATGGAATACGAGGATGTCGTTCTTCTTTTCCCCAAAGATCGCAAGAGAGAAGAGGGGCATTCTTGCTCCCTCAGCGTTTGTTCTCTTTGCTTGCTAGATCTAATTTTAAAAATTACCATACCTTCTTGCATTATTTTATTTTTTATCTCTATAACACTATATTTGCATTTCAGAAATTTAAAGAGAAGAGCGTAAGAGACCAGCTTTATCTGCTAGACTGTATTACGATTTTATTATTCTTATTCACAGCCACATGTTTGGATATATTAAATTTTGGATTGGCAGACATTGTATACTAATTACATATAAAACAATATTTGTATTACTTATTAGTATTCAATTACATCGTATTTATATAGTTGGTTTTAGATCTAATTTATTCTTAACATGGATATAGATTTTGAGAGATCATCTCAACAATCTACTGCAATATTCCAAACCAACTCTAAACTCAACACAATCTATTAATGGAAGCATTATCTCCAACACTCCTTTTTACATTACAAGCAAAAAACAGAAATTACAAAACTGAACATTCTTTTTTTCTGATCTGGTTTTCATCAGTGCTCCTACCCACTTTGAAATCTCCCTCTTCTCCAGAACTTCGAGCTTCCCTCTCTATTCATTTAAGATAAAAAAAATATCTTCTTACCATGATGACAAAATTGTAATGATTAATAATATTAACATACTTTACTGTGACAAAGTACATAGTTCGCTGAGTTTGCCAGACAAGCAGCCAAGTATCTAGACCATTCTATAAAAGTACTTCCATCTGTCGAACACTAATTATCTAAAAGAGTACTTTAGATACTAAACATATCCAAAAATTAATCATACAAGTGACCTTTTACACACAAACACTATGACAATATCACACTACACCACACTCTAAAATAGCAAACTCACAACTAAACACACAAACAAACGCAAAAGATAGCTTGCGTCCACACTCTAAAATAGCAAACTCACAACTAAACACACAAACAAACGCAAAAGATAGCTTGCGTCCCTTTTACTATTAGAACAATGCCTGTTGGAAATCTCTGAAAGAAGTTTTATGGAAACCACATCTATATTTTAATCGTTTACTATTCATCTTACTAAGAGGAATCCACAGATAAGTGCCTAGAATGCTGCGTTGAAAACCTAAACTGTTATGATTTGAGAAATTGAAATCCTTAATGCCGGGTTGTGACTGGTCCATCAACAACTCCGACAGTAAATCTGAAATACTCTCGGAGATCAAATATATCCCCTGCTTCAGGATAAACTGTGAATGCAACGTAGGAAACAGTCTACGCAGCATTGGTGGGAAAATTGTGAAAGAATTTAAAATCTGCTGGAGTATTCTAATCTCTAGAACGGTGTCGGGCATGAACCTGCACATGTTTTAACGATCTGACAGAATTTTTAATCTCTTGTGGTCAATTCACAAAGCATGCTAATGTATGTCTATCTGAGGATCTATTCTAACACAAGACAATGGTTGTTTAACCTGACGGGCATCGTTTTTCCTCCTCTCCAGCTATACACAACGACTCCTCACGTGGCTCCTACTCTCTTAACACACGTAGATATGGAAGTCTCCAACAATGTGGTCAATTCACAAAGCATGCTAATGTATGTCTATCTGAGGATCTATTCTAACACAAGACAATGGTTGTTTAACCTGACGGGCATCGTTTTTCCTTTCCAGCTATACACAACGACTCCTCACGTGGCTCCCACTCTCTCTTAACACACGTAGATATGGAATTCTCCAACAACAATATTCTCTAGACAAGCAGTTCAACACTCTTCACGCAAAAACTATAGAAATGAGCAAAATCAAATAATTTTTACACACATAAAAAAAAAACACAATTCCCTCGCACATCTATGCTAATTTAATCTATGTACAAGGAATGAGCCTCACGTCTCTCGCTTCTTCCTCGCCATCTTGTGAGGGATTTAAGCGAGCATATTCTTTAATAACATATTAAATTTTGGATGAATAGAAACTGTATTTTTAGATTCAACTTATTTTGAATATGGATATGGAGGTTGAGACAATATCTCAATAATCTCTTAAAATATTTCAAACAAATTTTAAACTCAGCACAATGTATTAATGGAAGCATTATCTCCAACAAGATAACTCATCAAAGACCATCTTTATAAGATAAATATATATATATATATATATATATATATATATATAATTGAATAGACAAATTAATCAACACAAATTTGGTTATTCCAAATTCTATTACACAAAGTTTGGAACTAAATTTGAAAACAAAATTAAAAATAAATTTAAATGCAGAGAAAGTATCTTTTTCATAATACTTGATGTTTAGAAAAACTTTCCATATTTTTTCAAAATAATTCTATTACACATTAAAAAAATTATATATATATATATATATATATATTCTTTCATATATGTATTGTCAAGAATATCTCAAAAAATTAAGAAAAAGTAGTAGATTGTCAAATAATTGTGATAGAAACCCATCTATACCCGTGAAAGACTTGCATACCACCTACACCACACTATTTCAGAAGGGTGATGCCCCAAATCTCGGAGAGTCATACCAAACGAAGGACCAAACCTTAATTGGGGTAGGTAGCATATAAATATGATTTCACAAGAAAGAACCCCAAAAAATCGTTTATGTAATGAAGCATCCATTTTGTTTTGTACTAAAATTATGTAAAAAGATCACAAATGTCATATGAATGGTTTCTTATTTATTATTATTGTAATGGATTTTTTTATAATTTATTTATAAGAAGTAAAATTCTTTTAATTTTAATCAAAAATATTTATTTATTATTAAAAATTTAATTCTTCAAAATTTTCACAAATTTTGATGGAAATTTCAAATTGAACAACACCAAAGATTGGATATTGAATCTTTATACAAGACATCAAAATAAAATACTTCCCACAATTCCTTATAGTAAGAAACATACAATTACTTTACTAAAAAACATAGAGAGTTATGTGTGTCCTCAAGCTTTACAATTATTATATTTAGTACTCAATTGGCGATACATTATTACACATATTTTGACAATGTTGTACTTGCAAACAATAAATATGAACCACAATGACATATCTTATAGATGAAATCAATTATCGGTTTGGGATCTTATAAATGAATTTGTAAATTTTGAGCAATAGCTTCAGCATTGTAAAGTTCAAACAATAGTATCTTTAAAACCAACCACTAATGTATTCTATAAACCAATGATGTATCTTTAACCAACCACTAATGTATTCTATATTTATGTTTAAGCTCAA
>JZKD02S1261365.1:75048-162704 GCA_000966675.3 Picea glauca | reverse complement strand
TCAAGAAATGATAAAGTAAGGTGACAAAATCAAGAAGGAATATCTATGGAAAGTGGTTAACCCTAAAAATAAGGAAAATAGGTTAAGTGACCTAGAAATGGGTTAATATTATTTAGATGATAAATTAAAGTGACAAATTCAAGGTGGATTATTTAAATAAACAAGATAAGTGACAAAATCAATAAATGATAAAGTAAGGTGACAAAATCAAGAATGAATATTTAAATGATAAAGTATTGGAGAACTTTCTGTTTATGGAAAGTGGTTAACCCTAAAATAAGGAAAATAGCTTAAGTGACCTAGAAATGGGTTAAGTGACCTAAAAACCGGGTTAAGTTACCTAGAGGATGAAAGAATAAATAATATAGAAATGGCCTCTTGTAGATCATCCTTTTTGTGGATCAATGGAGAGCTTCTTGTGGGAATATATTTTGGAGTATTTATGGAGAGCTTATTGTGAGAGCTTCTTGAGCATTTTTAGTGTGGAACACTTATGAATATTGAATTTCTATAGGTGAATGAGGTAACCAAGGATATATAAGCTGAAATTATGAGGAAAGTGAATAAAATAAGGCTGAAATGGAAGGAAGGATAAATTCTTTTGATGGTGCTTTCTAAGGTATGTTATTTACAGGTCATCTCACCATTATCGCTATAACTTTTTTTATATAATGATTCAGATCCTGAAATTGCTATGAAAGTGAGAAAACATATCCAAGTATCTTTGATTAAAAAATTAGCTTATGGGTCGTTTTATTTTTGGAGTTACACTATGTGGAAAATAGGGTTTGTGGCTAGTCTTGAAACTAGTAAAAATCAAGTGTTTCGGGTAAAAACATCATAACTTATTCATAAAAGATCGAAATTCAGTGAGACAAATTGTGTTGGTTATAATATAGTCTTTAGTATTTTCAGTAACAGTTTCATATCGATTCAACAAATATTCCATTTAGGGCACACTATACAGGGTCGCTCTCTAGAATAATCTAGAATTCAGCAAGGTATGCCATTTTTCTATACCTCCTTTTCTGAAAGGTTACAAGTAGTGCCACTTGGAGGAATTGCATAAAAAAAATTGAATAACATTGTGTATTAGTTTCATATCTTTATTCAGTACAAGTACAAAGTTATGATTATTTCAAGTTACGATTGTTGATTAATCCAAAACTAGTCATGATTGAGACAAGGAGTTGATGAGTTGGCATATACATGAGGTGTATAGTTGATGATGTTGGTACATGTTGATAAGTAATTGTTGATGAGTAGTTGACACATGATTGGTATATACTTGGTACATGGTTGGATGCACTTGTTTATGGTACAGGTTGATTACAGGTTGTTTGGCACATGTTGGTGCATGGTTGATGCTCTTGTTTATGATACAGATTGATATATGTTGAGGATTGTTGGCTCATCTCAGTTGGTGCTGATAATGTTAGCTGAGTCTTGCATATAGAGCTGGTTCTCTTGTAGAGTTGTACTTTATTCAGTTGTTGCTGAAAAACCCTTGGATTGAAGTCTACAATAAAAAAAAAATTGTACATACATCTTGTGTTCCTTGTGGAGATGATTTGTTGATGATATATTGTTGATATATGTTGCTGATATGTATTCACATCTAAATTATTATTAATGAAAACAATGAGTAATGAGTAAATTTTCAATGCTAACTAATGAGTTTTGTGTAAGAGGGAAGTTTTGGGAAAAAAATCCCCACACTCATTCACCCCCTCCTCTAAGTGTGGTAGGTGTGTCCAACATCTGTAAACATTCAACCATTGCCAAAATTTTCAATCTCACACTCAAATTTAATAAGAATCTTATTTAATAAAAGTATCCATCAATTTCAATTGAAGCAACATAACAATGATTGTCTAATTTATGTGTCACTGTAAAACAAATCTTATAATAAAATTATCCATCCATTTTAATCCAAATAATATAACAAGGAATATCTATTATCTATCAATGTAAACACAAATAATATCATTACAAAGAAAACCATCCATAAGAGGCCTTCAAACCCTACACACTAAAGTGGTTCTCTTAAATTGTCACCCTCAAACCCTACACACTAAAGTTGTTCTTAAATTGTTAAAAATACAAATATGGTGCTAAATAATTCCAAACAATATAGATATCCCAAAGAAAATGTCACAAAATACCTCAGAAAAGTGTGGTGTTCAAAAACAACATCGAAGCGATTAGAAAAATGAAAGGAATAAAAACGAAAATGCTTACTCTTCCTCCTCTCAACTTTAATTTTTTCAATTTTGTGGTAGGAATGACATGCCTCTTTACCTTGGTTTCCCTCTAATGCATTGGATCTTTCGTTGGAGTCTATGTTCTTTTTTTGGGAGTAACAACATTCTTGGGGTAAATGCCTTCTTGGCTAGGGTGGTGACTGGATTTAGTGTGGGGAGCCATTGCCATATGTTTTTCTAGATAATCAATGGGACTTCTCTACCTTCTTAGAGGGCGGTGTTTTAGCTTTGTAATTGGGCTTCAACTTTGTCTTAGGCTTTGCGAGCATTGGCCGTCTTAGTAGTCTTGGCAGTAGTAGTGGACTTAGCAACTTTCTTGGCGAGAGGCCTCAGCCTGTCAAGACCTTTCGAAGCCAATTTGGTGGAAACATTGCAAGGTTCTTTGAGAGTATTGGCATGTGGAATTTGAAGTTTTAGCTAGCCTACCAACCTAATTTACAATGCCTATAACCTTGACCTTGGTCTTGGGCCTCCAATAGACTTTTAATAGCAGTAGAAGGCTTCTTAGGCTTTACCATAACTTCACTAATGGCCTTTAGTTTATCCAAAAGAATTATGAGACCTTAAATTTGGTTAGCTTCCCATTCTTGTACAACCTACATAAATGAACTAAAAACAATTTCTCATAATTCGTAGGGAGAACATTCTTGCATTTTGCACAGATGAATTTGGCTATTTTGAAATGGATAGAACTAGTCCTCTCCTTCATAGTTAAAATCACCTCTATGTTCATATGTGAAAACAAAAAACACCCTTTTATCCTAAATTCAATTTCCTCCTCCACGTAATACAAAAATGCCTAGAAATAAAACACAAAGATTTCGTACCAATAAATAAATTAAACTTCTATGTTATGAAATCTTTGTCTTTTATTTTTTTGGTAGTTTCATATTACGTGGAGGAAGAAATTGAATTTAGGTTAAAATATTTTTTTTTGTTTTCACATATGATCACAAAGATGATTTCAACTTTGAAGCAGAGGACTGGTTCTAGCTAGTTCAAGAAAGCCAAATTCATTGATGCAAAATGAAAGGTCGTTCTCCCTCATAATTATGAGGAATTGCTTATATTTATCTCTGCAAGCTATCTAAGAATAAGAAGCTAATCAAAGATACCCTGTAATAATGTTCTGAGATGAACTAAAGGTCTTCGTTGAAGTTGTGGTTAATGCTAGCACGCCTGCTACTACTGTGAATAAGTCTATTGACAGGCCCAAGCCTGAGCCTAAGATCAAGGATGCAGGAATTGTAAAGAAGGATGGTAGTCTAGCTAAAATTTTCAGGCTCCATATACCAAGACTCTCAAGGCACCTACCAAAGCTTCTTCCAAATCGGTTTCCAATGGTCCTGACGCGTTGAAGCCTCTCATCGAGAAAGTTGTTAAGCACATTATTACTTCCAAGGCTCCTAAGGCTAAAGAACCGCCCTCCAAGATGGTATAGAAGTCCCATTGCATCTCTAGAGAAACCTCACGTAGGGTCTCCCTCGACTAAGCGAGTCGCCACCCTAGCAAAGAAGGAAGTCATCCCCAAGAATACTACTAATCCAAAGAAGGAAAAAACTACAAAGAAGTCTCCTAACACCTTAGAAGGCGGCCACGCCAAAGAAGGATGTCATTCCTAAGGCTTCCAAAAAGGCCCACGAAAAATTAAAATATGAGAGGAGGAAGAGTAAACAATCCCTTTTTTATTCTTTTCTTTTTCTAACTACTTTTATGTTGTTTTTAAACACCACCCTATGCTCAGGTGTTATGTGATATTTGCTTTAGGATTCTTTTTCTAACTACTTTTATGTTGTTTTTAGACACGACCCTATGCTCAGGTGTTATGTCATATTTGCTTTAGGATATTTAGATTGCTTGGAATTATTTTGTAAGATATTTTTGTTTTAGTGTGAAGGGTTTGAAGGTCTTTTGTGGAGTGTTTTCCCAATAATTATCTTATTTGTGTTTATATTATTAGTTATTAGACATTTCTTATTATATTCTTTTGATTGAAATTTATGAATAATTTTGTTATAAGCTTTTCATTTTGGTTTGTATCGATAAATATTAGACCGTCACTATTAATATTAGACAATCACTATTATGGTCTTTCGATTGAAATTAATGAATTATTTAATTATAAGCTTCTTATTTTGGTTGCATTTTTTCACAGTTTTAGCATTTTGTTGGAATGAAGAGATTGAAATTAATGGATTATTTTATTATAAGCTTCTTATTTTGGTTGCATTTTTTCACAGTTTTAGCATTTTGTTGGAATGAAAAGGTTTGATCTTTCAAGTTTGATTGTGGGATTGAAAATTTATGCAACTTTTTAATGTTTACAGATATAACAACAAATTAACGTTACATCATTTAAATGGTTGGAATTATGAATGGAATGTAATGCATGATGGTTGTTTGGGTATGATTTTTAGATTTTGACATTTGGCTTGATTTGCAAGATTAGTTCACCTATCATTTTTCTATTAGTAGAACAAGTAAACAAATTTCATTTGTACCAAGATATGAGTACATAAATGTTTGATCAAAATATTTATCTGTTTCATTGTGATGAGATTTTGATATGTATTTTAGTTTGGTTGGAAAAATTGTATAAGTAATTTGATGACAAAAAATTATGATCATTTGTATCAAGAGATGAATACATAAATGTTTAACCGAAATCTTCAATTTATACATATTTTAGTTTTGTGATTCACTTTTACAATCTACATGTATATAATAATAGATAAACACTAATAGATAAGTATATAAATGTTTGATCAAAATCCTCAATTGGTGCATGTCTTATGTTTGTGGGTCACATTTGTAATCTGCAAGTTATACTAACAGATATATTTTGAACATCTTTGGTATCTTGAAATTAATGTTGAATGTTACTGTTTGTTCACAAGAGAAAACACTATCATACACAAACGAGATAAATTACACAGAACAACTATCTCCATTAGTGGATATGCTCATTTAAATAAGAAAAGCCTTAGAACCTTAGTCTCCTCGACTAGTTATAAGCAAAGCCTTAGAACCTTAGTCTCCTCGACTAGTTATAAGCAAAGCCTTAGAACCTTAGTCTCCTCGACTAGTTATTGCATAACTCATTTTGGTTTTCTCTTATCGTCACTTGATCACATTAATACATTATATGTTTTCCTTTTTTATCCAAGTGCATCGTATATTACATGAGTATATTTCACTTCTTTATGAAGTGACCATTGAATTACTATCGGATTGTTAAAGCATCTACATGCACACTTTCCCTCTTCGTAAATAATGTTGAATGCAAATTCCTGAAATTCGTACATTATATAACTAACCCTTTGGTCGAGGGATTAATTTCTATTCTATGAGAATGGAATTTAACTCATTAGCATTGTAAAATGAGGAAACATTGAATGTTGAATGTCTAGAGCCAAAATCATATTTTTGGGGTCATATCACGAGGAAGATAGCTATGAATTAGATTTAGATAAATTTTATTGGGTTTTGTTTATTGTGGAGCTACAAAAGTTTCATAGAGGGTCAATGGCCAATTATGAACTAATTTTCTAAAAAATGTAAATTAGAAGTTTTTAAAGAGTAAGGTCATAGTGACAGAGAATTTTCATATCAAATTTGCATGTTGATTAAGGAATACCATCTACAATTCATGATAAGTAGGTGAAATCATGGAAACATGAAGGTTGTTTTAAATAGAAGGTAAAAGGGTTTGAACCTTGGATGGAGGAAATCAATATTGTTATGTCAAGGATTATTCACAATATGATGAAAGTCGACGAATGAATAATTTTAAGATATTAATATAAGTTCAACCATGTAGGATTGAGAATCCAAAAAGCTAGCATTCTAATAAAGAGGGTCATAATGCCTACATGAAGGTAAGGTTCATTGTCTACAAGGATTAGTCTACGAAGAATTAGAGAAGCGCATTCATGTCCCCTCCTCTTTGACCCCACCGGACGAGGGACATAGTGTCTTAGGAGACTCCACATAAGCCATAGTCCCCAACTAAAGGGGATCCATGGGGCTTAAATGAGAACAAGGAAGGAAACGATTGGTTTATAAGGTGTCCATTGGGAAAATTAAGGAGTAAAAGACCCCTAACTTAAGGGGTAAAGGACCATTGGGAAAATTAAAGGGAAAAATACCCTAACTTGAGGCAGAAGTCACCCAAAAATGATATATCAAGCAAAAGGCCAAATCTATATAAGGGGGTAGACTTATTTGAACACACACAAGGATTATTTTGGAGTTCTCACCCAAAAACAAGAAATCAAGAAAAAGGCCAGATCTATATAAGGGGGTAGGCTTATTTGAACACACACAAAGATTATTTTGGAGTTCTCTCTTTTTCTTTTGGAGGTGGTTTCCTCAATCCTTTGGAGGGTTTGTAAACCCTCAAATTTTTCGAGTTTCACTGGGATAGTTATCACCCTAGCTCAAGCCCTATTTACTCTTACCTTAGAGACATAACCGCTAGTGATCTAGAGGTGAATTGAAGGTGTTATCACACTAAATTGCCTTGGGTTTTTATCTTGCTTTTATCCTTTGTTAAGCCTTAGATTTTAATTTGTTTAGTTTCATTGATTTAAACTTTATGTTTGTTAGGACCCCTTAGATAAATAAATTTTTGAGTCATAACTCATGTTTGATCCTGTAATTGATTTTTGGACTTAGAACCATTTTAGTTCATGATTTAAATTTTTGGTCCCCTTCATGATTTGTCACTAGGATCGATCCCTCCCATGACTAGATTGATGTGACACACCTTTCTCCTCCCTCATGACCTCATAGGCATGTCTTGTTGTCCTTTCTTACCTGTCCAATAATTTTTTAAATTGAAACGTTGCCCACTCATCAGGCAGTTTCGTAGCGCCTTTCCCATTCATCATGTTTCCACCACGAGTCATGATTACCACGACCGATGTCTTGTTCCTTGTTTTTAGTGCCAGGAGTTGGTTAAAGATACCTCCAGGATATCCTATTTATGAGCCCTGATAACGGTTTATGATTTGAAAATTCAAGAATGTTGCGCTACTCAAAATCATTGACAACGGTGCGACCAAATCTGATGCTGAGGTATATTTGAGGGTCGAAATGTTTCTGACTTCATCCTGAGATTTTGCTAAATATTCAAACAGGTGTTTACTCCACACATATCCCATGTTGCCTCCTTTGCACATTAATTTTCACAAAGAATTAGCACTCAGGTTTTGGTGTATCGGGCTTGCATAGTTATAAGGGACTCATCTTCACATGATAGCCTTGTCTCCTCTCTTTTCAAACCTCTAAACTCCACTTCTTGCATCTAGGTCTGATTACTTCTACCCACCATAGCTATAGAGGTTGCAAGCACCTAAATAGCCTATCCTCTGCATAAACATCGCACTACCTAGAGGTGTTGCTTAACCCTTATGTGTCTCTGCTGCTTCCTTTCATTTTAGAGTTAATTGTTTTTACCCAGTTATAAAGGTCAATTACAGATTACCCCCTCTTTTATCTAAACTCTGAATGTCTATACAAATCTAAGGGTGTGATTCCCACAATCAAAACTCGACTTATTAGCACCAATCTGTTTTAAAGGGCCAGCCTTATATATTTGAAGCCTGATTTTAAGTCCTCCTAGTTATTAATACCCTATGAGCCTTAAAAATCTCTCATTCTAAGCCATGGAGACTCCTCATATGAAGAAGAGGCACAAAGGGGGCAAGTTTGTTAGAAAAAAACCTATGGATATGCATCTTTTTGGTACAGAACCCATGGCAAGAGAGGTTTTTCAGAGAGTGGGATGTCTCTCTTTCTGCCAGAATATGCAAAGAGGCCATCCAAAGGTGACAATACAGTTTTCATTAAATTTTATGGCAAGAGAACCAAGGTTGTAGATTTAGAATTTTGGGTGACAGAGGCCTCTATTTCATCTGCAACAGGAATCCCTATTATAGGTGAAAAATGGTTTAAATCCATGGCTTTGAGATCATCCTATGCCAATGATATCATTAATCCCGAAAAAGAATCCAATGATTGTTCTAAAGGCATGCCAAGGAGTCAATTGATTGAGTAGTTTGACAGGATATTGAAGATCATCGAGAGATATTTTACATGTGAAGGGATATTTAACACATTGTACTAGTACCATGTAAGGATTTTGCTACATTTTATTGGCAAGGTTGAAATGAATATTCCCTACTACTTGTTAAGAAGCATAGGTAAGATGTCAGACAAGATTCAATCCAAGTCTAAGGATGTGGATACCAACATCTTCCACTCTGAATTGATCGGAATGCTAGTATCTAAGGAATTGGGTAAGAAAGAGATTTCATGGGAACATTTTGTTGTTGCTTCTCACTTTAAGTTGGATGTAGCATCTTCTCCTCAATCGTAGATTGAAATTCCTTTATCACCTACCAGTGTTTTTAAAGAAGGGACCAGTAGGAAGATAAAGGGCAGATCCCTTGTTCAAGTTTTAGAGGTCATCAAGAAAGTCGCAGAAACGGAGGAGGAAGTTTTTCCTTCCCCACAGAGATATTTTTCACCAGCTCATCCACGAGGGTTAGAAGAGGCTCCTTATTATACAAAAACTACATAAAAATAAGGAAAGAAGCTACACTTCCCCTCTTCTCCTCCAGGAGACAATACCAAGGGAAGAAGACCTTTCACAAGATCATCAGTTCCTAAAGAATTTTTTTAAGAACAATCCCCATCAGAGATCTCTGTACAAAATAAGAAGGGTAAAGGCATTAAAAATAATATGGAAAGGAAGGAAGAAACCCTAGTGTCAAAGAAGAAAGATAAATACAAAGACATCAAGAAGACTAATGAAGCAGACAGGGAAATTCTCATGCAGGTGGAAAAGGAGACCAAGGAAAAGCATTCTGATACTGTGCATGTCACTACTTTACTTGACAGTCATACATTCAAAAGATCTATCATGCATCTTAGGGATGCTAGGAAGGAGGTATCTCATCTTAATTCAGAAGATATGATTCACAGGGATCACATGAAAGAAATCATGGATGGATACAAACATACCCTTGACCTGGAAAGGTTTGCAGCAAGAAAGGCCCAACCCCTTCATAGGAAGCTCCAAAACCTTTATAGGCAGAACAGAGGTTTTGAATCTCAAAACATAAAAATCAAGGCAGAGTCGCAACATTTTCAAGATGAAGTATCTCAAAGAAACTTGCAAGTATTGGTTGAATTTTCCATTGATAAAGAGACACCAACAGTCAAGGCGAGCACAACCCCACTGAAAAATCTTGTCATTGCTAAGAAGAAGAAGTCTACTATTCCAAATGAAGATCCTCCTTCTACCAGAAAGAGTGTGAGGTTAAGTGTTAAGGTAACAAAATAGTTGGTGAAAGGTGAGCCCCATTTTTTAGGATGGTTCCTTTTTTTTTATGGTTAATTGATATTCAAATATTATCTCTACCACCTATATAGCCTCTTAAGCATTGATTCTCAGAGTTTTGGGCTTCTTTTGAAGTGCTGAATCCCTCAGCAGTAAAATGAAGAACTTATGTAGCGCCTTGGCACTACAGAATATTCTATTTTGGTATTATACTGGTATTCTACCTACAGTGCTGACAAGTTACCGAATGATGATGGGTTTAAATACTATGCAATATCATTACATGCTCTACACATGTTCAAGATTAGAGGTGCTGCATTTTTGAGAGTGCTACCTAAACTTTGCACATAGATGCACAATGGCACTACGTTAATTCACAACCCAATATTTGGTATAGAACAAAGTTTGCAGACATACACAACACATTGGCACTACGTAATTTCGCTACCTAATATTTCACAGAGGGAAAAAATTGCACAGATAATATGAGGTTTTGGTCGATACCTTTTCTACTTGTCCAGTTTTGAAGTGTGCTACTTATACTTCTACCTAAAGAAGCTACCAACAAACACCAGGGATTCAGGAGGGTCAAGCTAACAACTTTTTGGATCGCTGATGATGGATAATATTTTAGGAACAACAGTTGGCATCATGAGGAAAACCACATGCTCCTGAAAGACACATGGAAAACAAGGAGTTGTGAACCAAAAGGGAATCAAATCAATTTAAATTTTGGTTGGATTAGTCACCAACATTTTCCTATTTTATAGCATAGGTCGTTAGCCAAGTTGTTAGATGAAATAAATTCTTAGATATTTTCGAGGGAAGGAGGTCAGCTTGTACCTCTAGTTTATTTCCTCCCTTTTGTTATAAATAGATATATGAAATGGTTTAGTAGGTTCGGATGGTTGAACAAGGCTCCCTTAGACTATAATATTTTGATGAAGTGACTGTGATTTGGATATGTACTCGAATTAATACCTTTTGACTAATAGAAATCAAATTCTCTTTCAACTTATTTTGTTCTAATGCCAAATTTTCATGCTTTGATTGATTCACATGAATGATTGTGGTGACTTTATGGTGGATTTTTTATCATTATATTATCATGATGTGTATTTAGCTTCCTTAGTTTCTGAGTTCAAGAAGATTTTGTGTTAAGAAACTTTCTTCCTTAGGATTTTGTAGACCTGATGTTTACAACAGCCCCTACATTTCTCTCATTCAAGTCTTCCCTCTATTCATACATACTCCTAATTATTGATTGAAGTTAGAAAACACCTTGATTGTTGGTGCATGCTATCCATGTTTTCTAAGTTGGAACATTATCATTTTGAGTCTTTTTCCATTTGACCCTTTAAAACACTCTTACATTCACATATAACCTGATGGGTACTGGGCTTTCCTTCCATGCAATCTAAAGGTGATTCCTAGCACTAACATTCTTGGCATATATGTCGGGGAACGATTTAAAGACTTTTCCCTGGGATTGAACAACACAACATAATAGTCCTAAAGGTGCATTATAAATGAGTATTTTGAATATTGCAACTTGCACCTAGCGACTCCATTATTTCATCTCTGGCACCTAAAGGCAGACATACGAGATCAAATCCACAACTACCTTTGGTTCCATCTGGGTTTGACCTAGAGAAAATAATTAAGAAGGGAAAAGATTCTCTAAAAACAAATTATGCTCCTGCTACAAGTGGTTCTTTTTAGTTGCATGATTCCAATCTTGATACTCCAGATGTTTTATCAAGTAAGATTTCTTCACCTTCTACTGAAGTATCTAAGAAACGTGATATTGAAGAGTTTCCTATTGAACACTCTTCCTTTCAAACTGAATTGAAAGAAGAAAACATTGATATTTTATCTTTCCTTGACATTGAAAAGTGTTTCAGTCTTGATAGTTTTCAATATTTCCCTACTTTAGGTTTCGATACACCTCTTTTTGTTAAAAACATTCTGCCAAAGAAGTGTAAATTTCATCCCCTTTTCAGACCTTACCATCTTATTCCAAGACTCATCCCTCTTGTTTGAAAATTGAAACCCCCCCTTCATACTTTCGTTCTTCTCCTATTCTGCACATAATCAAGTCTCCTTCTCCTTCTTGTTCACCAAGAGTTCAAAATCAAATGGTTGTTTTTAACCCCATGCAAATAGGATGGATTCCATAGTGGTTGCAAGATACACTCCTCTAGTCTTACCTCAGCCAGTGAATTCTCTCCCTCCTGGATAATATTTGAAATGCATGCCAAAGTTTACGGGAGAAGAAGATATAATAGCTGAGGAACATCTTGTTGCTTTCTACAGCTATGCAGATAACCAAAATATTGAAAATGAGGATGTGTGGATGAGGGTTTTTGTCCAAAGCCTTTTCGGTGAGGCTAGGAAGTCGTCTAGGTGTTTGGCCCTGGATCCATTACTGGTATTGACGCATTGGATGAATCCTTCTTAAGGCATTGGGGGGACAAAAATGAATTTGTGTACCACATCACCGAATTCGGGTCCCTAAAAAGTAAATAAGGAGAGTATGTCTCTTACTTTTCTAAAATATTTAACAAAATCTACAAAAAGATCCCTTATGAGATAAAATACACTGAAACCTCTGCAAAAATCACTTATGCCAATGCATTTGACCCCGAGTTTTACCTCCTATTGAGAGAAAGAAGATCACCTTCCTTAGTTCATATGCAAGATGTTTCCCTGGAGGTAGAATCCAATATAGTGGCATTAGATAAGTTGAGGGGGAAATCTGATAGGGATAGGAGAAAGAACAGAGCTAAAGCTTCAACTTTTGATTCTTTTGTTGTCCATTCTCAAGTAGATGAGATGACCAAATTAGTAAAATCTCTTTCTACTGAGATTGAAAAGTTAAAATGAGAAGGAAAACATACCTATATAAATGCTCAAAACACTAACAATAGAGGTAACTTTAGGAGACCAAACAATGCTCCCCAAATCCTTCCCAAATATTTCAGAAACAAAGAAAGAAATGATCAAAGCGTACAAGCTCCTTTACAAAACAATTTGGTTGTTGATGAAGAAGAAGAGGAGGTAGAGTTTGATCCTGAGATTCACTTATTAGGTGACACATCCCGATCCCCATACTTGACTCAATCCTCTTATGAGAAATCCTTGATGGATATTCAAATTAATGAGTTAAGTAAGGGAGAGAAAGAAAAAGAAAATACTAGTAGATATAATCTGAGATCTAAAAAGAATGAAGAAAAAACTGATGCCCCTAATTAGCCTGCCCAAAAAGAAGATTTTGCCAAGGCTCTGCCAGTGAATAGCAAGAAGAAATACTCTCAATGTCCACAAGTTCTGATCATAAATCCTTCTCCTAAAACCAAAGAGATATTGAAGCCTTATTCTTCCTTCAGTTTTGAGAATGAGAACCAAAAAATAAAGATCCATGTACCTTTTTTGGAACTGATAAAAAACGAATAATTTAAAAAATATCTATCCAAAATGTTATAGCCTGAAGCCTCTCCAAATGCCACTGATTCAATAAATATGCAAGATGCAAAGACAGCAGTGATCTTGGGTCCATTGATAGAAGACAGAGATGATTCATCCCCTCCTTTCTATACATCACTAAATATTCATGATAAAGTGTTGCATAATTTTTTGATGGATTCAGGGGCATCCCACAATATCATGCCAAAATATGTTATGGATGAACTTGGGTTAGAAATCACAAAGACTTATCATGAATTATATTCTTTTGACTCCAGAAAAGTGAAGTGTCTTGGAGTCATTAAGGATATGGTGGTGACTTTATTTCAGTTTCCCATGAAAAGTATAGTTATGGATATCGTAGTTGTTGATGTTCCCCCCAAGTTTGGCATGATTTTGTCAAGGTCTTAGATAAAAATACTTTTGGGGGCCTTACAGATGGATCTCTCTTATGCTACCATTCCTATTTTTGGGGGAGAGCATAGAAGACTTTACAGGGAATCTCAATTAGCTTACATCATTAGTGATGAATCAAACCCCATAAATCACCTTGTTTTTGCTTTCGATAGAAATATAGGATCTAGCATTTTGCAGCTCATTGAAACTCTTGAAGCCCCTTTAGAAATCAGAAAATAGTCCATTACCTTTTTTGAGGAGCATCTTCTAACCACTTATGTATGGAAGATGTTCTTTGATGGAGCCTCTTCCAAGGAAGGTGTTGGTGTTGGAGTGGTCTTTGTCTCACAAACTCAAGAAACTATATCTTTGTCATATAAAATAGAATTTGAGACTACTAATAATGTGGCAGAGTATGAAGCTCTTGTGTTGGGGTTGAGGGATACTAAAGGAATGGGGATAGAAGAGATATTAGTATTTGGCGATGCCGAATTAATATTCCATCATATTAAAAAAGATTATCAAACAAAGCACCCTAGGATTACATCTTACAGAAATGAAGTGTGGGATTTGGTGTACATTTTTTTCTCTTCTTTTAACATATCATTCATTCCTCGAGAAGAGAATACCATGGCTAATTATTTGGCTGTATCAACAAGCAACTTCAGAATTCCTATACCACCCAAAATCAAGTATGATGTAGAAGTCAAATACAACCCTTCTATACCGGATAATGTAAAATATTGGAAGGTATTCGAAGATGATTTAGAACTTAAAAATTTCCTCGAGATTGTTGATGAGTTTTCTACATTACACATTGATCAGGATCATGATTCATAAATTACTCCTCATGCTAATGTTTTCCTCAATAAAATTTCTAATCATCATATTGTGGAACTACCTAGCAATCATATTCCAAAAGGACTAGTTCCTTTGGAAAGATTATTTGACGGGAATGATGTGGCAGTGAAAGGGAAGGCATCCACTAATGATGTTGATATAACTGAGTGCAATTTGGGCACTGAAAAAATTATGAAATATGTCAAATTGTCAAGCAGCCTATCGAAAGAGAAGAGGGAACAATATACTAAGTTGTTGAAGGAATTGGCTGATGTAATCAATTGGACTTATGAAGATCTCAAAACTTATGACACAAGTGTTATACAGCATAGGATTCCATTAAAAGAAGACACCAAACCCTTCAAGAAAAAGTTGAGGCAAATTAATCCTATGTTGCTTCCTGTCATGGAGAAAGAGGCAAAAAATCTTTTAGATGCAAAAATTATCATTCCTTTGAGGTATTCTGAATGGGTGGCCAATTTGGTCCCAATAAGAAAAAAGAATGGAGAAATCAGACTTTGCGTTGATTTCTGAAATCTCAACAAAAGCTCAAAAAAGGATAATTACCCTTTGCCCAAGATGGAGAACATATTACAGAAGGTGACTGGAGCAGCCAGGATGTCCATGGTTGATGGTTTTTCTGGGTACAATGAGGTCTCTTTTTTTCTAGAAGATAGAGAGAAGATGACCTTTACCACTCCATGGAGTACATTTATGTACGCCAAGATGACCTTTGGTTTGATGAATGCAGGGGAAACTTTTCAATGAGCTATGGACATAGAATTTATTGGAGAGAAGGATAAGTTTTTTTTTTATCTATTTAGATGACATAACACTATACTCTCAGTATGATAAAGAACACTGTGATCACTTAAGAAAGGTTTTCTTGAAATGCAGAAAATTTGGCCTCTCTTTGAATCTAAAAAAATCATTGTTCGCCATGAAGGAAGGAAAATTATTGGGGCATATTGTGTCAGTCGAAGGGGTAAGGATTGATTCTAGTAGGGTTGAAGCTATACAAACATTGTCACTCCCTAGATCCAAAGAAAAGATTCAATATTATCTAGGAAAAATAATTTTTTTGAGAAGATTTGTGTCAAATTTTGCTGAGTTGGTTAAGTATATCACAACCATGTTGAGGGAGGGCAGTGAAATCAAATGTATTGTTGAGTCTCGTGATTATTTTGATTAGATAAAGAAATACTTTATTGAAGCCCCATTTCTTGTCAGCCCAGACTACTCCAAGGACTTTCTTATTTTTTATTTTTCCTCTTTTGATAAAGTAGCAACAGTCCTATTGTAGAAGAACGTTGAAGGCTTACAGCATCCCATTTCCTTTTTCAGTAGGGCATTGAGAGATGTTGAATTAAAATATGACATCATGGATAATCAATCATATGCATTGGTTAAATCTCTTAAGTACTTCAGTGTTTATGTCCTACATTCAAGAGTTATTGCTTATGTCCCATCAGTTGTTGTAAAGGAAATTTTTATTCAGCCCGATATAGACAGAAAAAAGGAGTAATTGGATTGCTAAATTACTTGAATTTGATTTGGAAATTAAGCCTACCAAATTGGCTAAAGGCCAAGGTTTATCCAAGCTCTTGGTTGAATCAAATTGCTCAGCATTGGGGGTGATTTTCATAAACTCATTTTCAAAAAATTAGCAAGCTAAAATAATTGATAGAGGTTCTCAAATCATCTCTGCATTGGCAAATTTCATCTTGTACAAGGACATTATATTTTTTCTCTAGAATTTACAGCTTCCAAGTGGTATGGAAAAGAACAAGGTGAGAGCCTTAAAACTCAAATCAATAAAGTATTGCCTTATTGATCAAATTTTGTATTGGAAGGATCCATTAGGAGTTCTTTTAAGATGCCTAGACCCTCAAGAAGCCCAAACGATTATGTCTAATTTTCATGATAGTCTATGTGGGGGGCATCATTATTGGAGAACCACGGCATACAAGATCCTCAGGGCTGGGTAATTTTGGCATAGTTTATTCACTGATGTTTGTGATAAGATCAAAGCTTGTGCTAAATGTCAGAAGTTCTTTGGAAAGAAACATCTTAAGTATTTGCCATTAAATCATGTGGAATCTTCAAGACCTTTCCAGCAGTGGTACGTAGATTTTATTAGAGAGATTCATTGTACTTATAGTGGTCAACGTAGATGGATCTTGAATACTACAGATTAATTTACTAAATGGATTGAAGCTTTTCTTACAAGGAATTCTTCCCACAAAGTGATCATTGGTTTCCTTGAAGACATTATAGCAAGGTTTGGGTGTCCTGATAGAATCGTCATTGATAATGTTGCATCTCTCAAGGATGAACCATTGATTTAGTTATGTGAACAGTTTGGGATCACTTTGATTCATTCTACCCCTTACTACCATAAAGGAAGCTAGCTTGTAGAATCCTCAAACAAAAGCATTATAAAGATTATTAAAAAGTTGTTGGAGGATAACAAAAAGGCATGGGACTCAAAACTCAAATTTTCTTTATGGTATGACAGAGTGACGGTAAAAAGGTCCCTGGGACTTTCCCCTTTCCAGCTACTATATGGAGCTGAGGAAATTTTTCCTTCTCATCTTTTCTTACCTATGGAAAAATTCTTCCAAGATTACCAAGGGGAGCCCGATCATATGATTAGAAGGATTCAATAGCTGGCTAAAGTGAAGAATACTTGAGAGCAACTTGTAGACAAATATTATTATCATCAACTGAAGATCAAGGAGGCATTCAACAAGAAAGTGAAGAAAGAGTATTTTCAACTGGGAGATATGGTGCTCAAGTGGGATGCATCGAAGCAAGATAAAGGAAAGAATGGTAAATTTGAAGCCTTATGGATTGGTCCTTTCAAAATATCTGAGGTGTTCTGTAATAACACTTCCAAGTTGCAGAATATGGAGAATGAAGAGGTTTTTGGTGGCCCTGTCAATGGGCATTTCCTGAAAAATTACTTTGCTTGAGCCTTGAGTGTCTCTTCATGTCATTGTCAATATCATTTTATTTTTATTTTTTGTTTCAATAACTAACCCCATAACCCTAGGATAATGCACTAAATCTACTCATTCTTGATAGCCCGCAGGCGGCATGCCATCCCCTGTGGAGCCAATGTTATCACACTAAATTGCCTTGGGTTTTTAGTTTTCTTTTATCCTTTGTTAAGCATTAGATTTTAATTTTTTAAGTTTCATCCCTTTAAAGTTTATGTTTTTTAGGAACCCTTAGATAAAGAAAATTTGAGTCATAACTCATGTTTGATCCTCAAATTGATTTTTGGACTTAGAACCATTTTAGTTCATGATTTAAATTTTTGGTCCCCTTCATGATTTGTCACTAGGATCGATCCCTCCCATGAATAGAATTATGTGAGACACCTTTTTCTTCATTCATGACCTCGTAGGGATGCCTTTTTGTCCTTTCTTACCTGTCCAATCATTTTTTAAATTGGAGCGTTGCCCACTCATCAAGCAATTTCGTAGCGCCTTTCCTGTTCATCATGTTTCTAGCATGAGTCATGATTACCACCACTGATGTGATGTTCCTTATTTTCAGTTCCAGGATTTGGTTAAAGATACCTCCAAGATCTCATATTTATGAGCCCTAATAACTGTTTATGATTTGAAAATTCAAGAATGATGCGTTGCTCAAACTCATAGTTTTGAGCAGGCAACAACGATGCGACCAAATCTTATGTTGAAATAGATTCGAGGGATGAAATGTTTGTGACTTCATCTTGAGATTTCATTGAAGATTCAAACATGTGTTTACTCCATAGGTATCTTGTGTTGCCTCCTCTGCACATTAATTTTCACAAAGAATTAGCGCTCAGGTTTTGGTGTATCGGGCTTGTACAGCTGTAAGGGACTCATCTTCACATCATAGCCTTGTATCCTCTCTTTTCAAACCTATGAAATCCATTTCTTGTATCTAGGTATGATTACTTCTTCCCACCACAACTATTGAGGTTGCAAGAACCTAAATAGCCTATGTTCTACATATGCATCGTGCTACCCAGAGGCACTACTTAACCCCTCTAGGTTTCCCCTACTTTCTATCATTTTGGAGTTAAGAGTTTTTACCCAGTTACAACAGTCAATTACATACTACCCCTTCATTTTTCTAAACTCTCAATGCGTGTACAAATATAAGGGTGTGATTCCCATAGTTAAAACTTAGCTTATTAGCACCAGTCTATTTTAAAGGGTCAACCTTGTATATTTGAAGCCCGATTTTAAGTCCTCTTGGTTATTGCTACCCTATAATATTTAAAAGTATCTCATTCAAATCCATGGAGACTCCTCAGATGAAGAATACCCACAAAGGGGGAAAGCTGGTTAGAACAGAACCCGTCGATATGCATATTTTTTATACAAAACCCATGGAAAGAGAGGTTTTTCAGAGAGTGGGATGCCTCTCTTTCTGCCAGAATATGAAAAGAGGCCAACCAAAGGTGACAAGACAATTTTCATTAAATTTTTATGGAAGGAGAACCAATGTTGGGGATTTATAATTTGAGGTGACAAAGGCCTTTATTTTGTTTGCAACAAGAATCCCTATTACAGGTGAAAAGTGGTTTAAAGCCATGGCTTTGAGTTCAGCCTATGCCAAATATCTCCTTAAGCATGAACATCAAGATAGTGATTTGTCTAAAGGTGTAAAAAGGATTCAATTAATTGAGCAGTTTGAAAGGATACTGAAGATAATCTAGAGATATCTTACATGTGAAGGGAGATTTAGCACATTGTACCAATACCATGTAAGGCTTTTGATACATTTTACTGGTAAGGTTGAAATGAATATTCCCTACTACTCGTTAAGGATCATAAGTAAGATGTCAGACATGATTCAATACAAGTCTAAGGATGTGGATACTAGCATCTTCCACTCTGGATTGATTAAAATTCTAGTATCTGAGGAATTGGGTAAGAAAGAGATTTCATGGGAACATTTTGTTGTTGCTTCTGACTTTAATTTTGATGTAGCATATTCTCCTCAATCACAGATTGCAATTCCTTTATCACCCACCAGTGATGTTAAAGAAGGGAACAGTAGGAAGAGAAAGGGCAGAGCCTCTGTTCAAGTTTTAGAGGTAAACAAGCAAGTCACAGAAATGGAGGAAGTTTGTCCCTCCCCATAGAGAGATTTTTCACCACCTCCTCCACGAGGGTTAGAAGTGGTTCCTTATCGTACCAAAACTAAATCCAAGAAAGGGAAGAAACTACAGTTCCCCTCTTCTACTCCCACAACAAATACAAAGGGTAGAAGACCTTTCACAAAATATTTAGTTCCCAAAGAATTGTTTGAAGAATAGTCCCCATCAGAGATCCCTGTACAAAATAATAAGGGTAACAGCATTAAAAAGCCTATGGAAAGGAAGGAAGAAGCCGTTGTGTCAAAGAAGAAAGATAAAGACAAAGAAATCAAAAATCCTGATGAAGTAGACAAGGAAATTCCCATGCAAGTGGAAAAGGAGAATGAGTAAAAGATTGTTGAGACTATGCATATCACTACTCCACCTGGCAGTCAGACATTTAAAATATTGTTCAGGAAGCTCAAGGATGTTGGGAAGGAGGTATCTCACCTTAAAGAAGAAGATATGATTCATAGGGATCAGATGAAATAAATCATGGATGAATACAAACATACCCTTGACCTGGCAAGGTTTGCAACAAGAAAGGCCCAGACACTTCATAGGCAACTCCAAAACCTTTATAGGAAGAATAGAGGTTTTCAATATCAGAACAGAAAACTCAAGGCAGAGTTGCAAAATTTTCAATATGAAGTAGATCAAATAAACTTGTAGGTACTAGTGGAATCTTCCATTGATAAAGAGACACCAATAGTTGAGAAGATCGCAACCCCACTAAAAAATCTTGTCATTGCTAAGAAGAAAAAAAAATTTGTGCCAAATGAAGATCCTCCTTCTACCAGAAAGAGTGTGAGGTTAAGTGTCAAGGTAACAAAATAGTTGGTGAAAGCTGAGCCCCATTTTTTAGGATGGTTCCTTTTTGTGAGGGTTAAATAATATTTAAATATTATCTCTGCCACCTATACATGATTTTAAGTGTTGATTCTCAGAGTTTTGGGCTTTTTGTGAAGTGTTAACTCCCTCACTAGTAAAATGCAGACCTACCATAGCGCCTTTGCGCTACATAATAGTCTATTTTGGTATTATATTGTATTCTACCTACAATGATGACACGTTACCTAAGTATGATGGGTTTAAATACTACGTAAGGTCATTACTTGCTCTGCACATGCTCAAGATTGGAGGTGTTGTGTTTTTTACAGTGCTACCTAAACTTTGCACACAGATGCACAGTGGCGCTATGTAAATTCGCTACCCAATATATGGAAGAGAACAAAGTTTTCACACATACGCATCACAATGGCGCTAGGTAATTTTCCTACCTAATATTTCATAGAGGGAAAAGTTTTCACAGAGAATATGAGGGTTCGACGCTACCTTTTCTACTTGTCTAGTTTTGAAGTGTGCTACTCAGACTGGTATCTAAATAATCTACCAACAGACACTAGGGATTCAGGAGGGCCAAGATAACAACTTTTTGAATAGCTGATGATGGAAAAGATTAAAGGAACAACAACTGACATCATGAGGAGGACCACATGCTCCTGAAAGACACATGGAAAACAAGGAGCTACAGAAAAAAAGAGAATCAAATCAGTTTAAAGTTCGGTTGGATTAGTCACCAACATTTTCCTATCTTATAGCATAGGTTGTTAGCCAAGTTGTTAGATGAAATAAATTCTTAGATATTTTCAAGGGAAGGAGGCCAACTCGTACCTCTAGTTGTTGCCTCCCTTTTGTTATAAATAGATAGATGAAATTCTGTAGTAGGTTCGGATGGTTGAGCAAGGCTCCCTTAGACTATAATATTTTAATGAAGTGACTGTGATCTAGCTATGTACTGGACTTAAGACATTTTGACTAATAGAAATCAACGTCTCTTTCATCTTATTTGCTTATGATGCTAAATATTCATGCTTTGAAGGATTGACATGAATGATTATGGTGATGTTATGGTGGATGTTTGATCATTATATTATCATGATGTTTATTTATCTTCCTTAGTTTCTGAGTTCAAGAAGATCTTGTGTCAAGAAACTTTCTTTCTTAGGATTTTGTAGACCTGATGTTTAAAGTAGCCCCTACATTTATCTCATTCAAGTCTTCCTTGTATTCATACTTACTCCCAATTATTGATTGAAGTTAGACAAGACCTTGATTGCTTGTGCATGCTAGCCATGTTTTCTGAGTTGGAACATTATCATTTTGAGACTTTTTCCATTTGACCCTTTAAAACACTCTTGCATTCACATATAACCTGGTGGCTATTGGGCTTGTCTTCCATGAAATATGAAGGTGATTCCTAGTTCTAACATAAGGTTCAGTGGATTCATCACGGACCAAACTCATCTTCAAGAGAGGTCGAGCTATTGTTATGATCTGTGGAATATTGGGGAAGGTACCTTGGTAGAGGTCGAGGAAAGCTAAGGATGAAACAATTTGTTTAAGTGATGTTCAAGCCCTTCTAAAGATGACCACCCTTATACTCTATGTCCTGATAGAAGGATGAACCCTTCCTGCTAGCACCATTCTCTTGGAGAAGGGGTTGCATTGGAGTTTTGTTGATCCAAGGAGCATGTTTGGTGGAGTACCAGCATCATTGGTAGAGACTAATGATACTACAACTGGAAAAAGGGGTAGAAACAAGGATACAAGTAGGGAATGATCCTAGTTCAGTAAGTCATGGGACCTGGTAGGAGGCCAAATGACCCCCGGTTGAGGCCAACAGTTGGTCAGAATGTCTAGGTGGTTTCTTGGTCAAAGGATTGTAGACCTCAGAGAAAGAAGATGGGATATTGGGGGAGTATCGAACCAACAAAGGATACAAAACCCATCACTCTCAAAAAAGTCTCAAGGTTCTAATATGGTTAGATGTTTTTGTAGAAATAAAACAGGTGTAGTAGCTCTAAGAAATTGGTAACTTTTCTTTGTAACAACAACCATTAAAAGGCTACTATTTTATTTGGGAATGATGAATTATTTTTTATGGGTTTAGTCTACTTTAATTGTTGGTTATTGTAATATTGTGTTGTGACAATATCCTTTAGATGGTTTTACTGGTGGTTTAATAGCAAGCTAAAATTAGACTTCTAGACAACTAGACTTACTGTTGATTTTAGACATGTTTTACTGTTGGTTTTGATATTATTTATTGTTGGTTTTGGGGCATTATTTATTGTTAGTACTTCTATGCTACATAAATGAATTCACTATTAATTTTATTCATATGTTGGATATTTATAATTGTGCCATGTTTCTGGTAGAAAAAACGTATGGTACTCCACAATTTAATTTTTTCAAGTTGACCTAATTCCCTTGTAACAACCTAGGAAACCCTATGTATTTTACAGTGGTATGAGAGATGGTGATTTTTCCAGTCCGGGGTGTATTTAGTGGAAGAGAAATATTCCATTGTCAACTGAGGTCAATGAAAACATACTGAGGTTGGAAGGATGAAGACCAAGAAGGAAATCTTGGCTAAAATAAACTAGGAGCTAGTGGCAATCAAGTACAAGCCTTACTATCAAGAGTATTTGGAAATAGTTAAAGAGTTTTGTGCAACTATGTCTTTTCAATACTATTGCACCATCAAGTATGGAATTTTTCCCAAAATACTAGATGAGGATTGTTTAAATCTCACAAGACAAAGATTGAAGGAGTCTATGGAAGAAGAGAACATGGATCCATTTGTAGCACATGCACATTCCCATGTGGAGGAGCGTGCATCAAACCATGATGAGGAGAAGTGGTCTATGATGATATTGTTGACACTATCATGTTGTCATAGTTTGTTACTAATGATGAGGGGGAAATTTCTTGTTCCAGTTATGATGACTATGAGGATGATGACACATACGTACACCTTTCACCATTAGCATTATCCTACGAAGTCCATGACACCAACACCTATGGTAGACATGATAATGGAACATACTTTGAGGATTATATTGATGATGAGGGTGTTCTAGAGCCCAACTATGAAGAGAATTCAACTTCCTATCCCACCTATGACACCAATGATTATTATGAGGGAATGACAGTATTGACATATGACAGAGGAGGGGTGTTTGAGAGATTGCCAATGGAAATAGATCCTTCTTCGTAGTATCCATGTGTGGAGGATGATATCACACATGAGTCCCGTCATAAAATGGTATCACCTAGTGTTTTGAGTGATGATGATGAGGGTATCAATCTCATAGATGAAAACTCTTATCATTTAGATACAAGTGGACAAATATCGTTGGCACTGTGTGACATGGAGGATAACTTATTGGTGATCCAGAATCAAATCACTCAAGTGTTTACTATTACTGATGGAGCTCATAGATTCATTGAGGATATTATGTTGAAATCTTAGTTAGAGGAGAGACACAGTGGAGTGTGAGGTCGAGTCTCCAGTTCTTAGTTTCACATCGACAAAGAAGCAATATAGTAGCTGAAGTAAAACTACTTGTAGTTGTTTATGGATAAGGACCTTGCTCTCAAGTCTATTGAGGAAAAGGAAAGAGAGGTTGAGGAGATACATTATCAAGTAAGATTTGTATGTTCTTCACCATTTATGACATAGACTCCATCAGATTTGGTAGCCATGATATATCCCTTGTTTACGCTTACCTCATAGACATAATCGCTGGTGATCTAGAGGCGCACTAAAGGTTCAATGGTTGTGTTAGAGGACCAAAACCTTCTTCAAGAAAGGCCAAGTTGTTGTTGTGATCTGTGGAATATTGGGAAAGGTACCTTGCTGGAGGTTGAGGGAAACTTACGATGCAACTAGCTATTTAAGTGATGTTCCAACCCTTGCATAGAAGACCACAAGTATATTTTGGGAAGAAGGACAAACCTTGCCTATTGGCACAATTCTCTTTAAGAAGGAGCTGCATTGGAGTTCTCTTGAGCTAAGGATTGTGTTGGGTGGAGAACAAGTCTCATTGGTACAGATTGAGGAGACTCTAGCTGGAAAAATAGGTAGCAACAAGGCTACAAGGATGGATTGATCCCATTTGAGTAAGTTGTGGCACCTAGTAGGAGGTAAAATGACCCCCGGTTGAGGCCATAAGTTGGCTAGACTGTCTAGGAGGCCTTTTAGTGGACAAATTCTAGACCTAAAAGAAATAAGTCACACATGATATGAGGGAGGAGCCTCTTGTGATGAGTTCATATGAGGATCATTCCAAGTTGTTGGTACTCAGGAGGATCCATGACTCCAAGAGGTATGATTCTCCTTTTAGGGATCATGAGCCCTTTCTTCTCGAGAGCACATTAGAGGTTGAGGAGATAGTCGAGCACCTTCCTTGTGGACCAACCCACAAGGAAGTATATGTGTCCATGGATTGGGTGGAAAGGTACATGACAAGTATGGACACACAGTGGGATACAAATACATCCATCATCAACAAAGTGTTGGGATCAGTACAATGCACAGGATACCATATTGTACAAGGGGACATAGTGGTGTACACCAATATGGAGGGGTCGTCATTGGAACACGATAGTGGACAATGGAGTTTTGGAGCATTTCCACCAGGAAGACCTCCAAATAGATTTCTTGAGAACACCCTTGATTTGAGGCTAGCTAGGATCAAAGAGTGGATGGGTGAGGCTTGGGGAGAAACATACATGTCAATAGTTGAGGTTCGGGGATGATTTCAATAGATTTTCATCACAGAGCTAGAAACTCACAGGTCTATTCCCAGATATCATCAAGGGATATTGGTCATTCCCTTTTGTTTGACCAACAAATTAGTCACCCTCAAGTCTTGCAATTAGTTATCGAGAAATATTTTATTGTGGTTAAATTCCCTCAACATGACATGGGAGGATTACCAGAGTCAATTGGGTGAGGCATGTAGCCTCATAGGAAAGGCAGAGTCCATCCTCTACGAACTGGTGATCAGGGTATAGGTTGTACAGTGGGAGCCTCAAATTCTATTGGAGTTGTGCACATATTTTTTTGTAGCATACATTGGGAGTAGTAGACTACCAATGAGGTGGTAGGATTCGGGCATTCATCGGGGTGATAATTTTCTTTAGATGAGATTGATGACCCACATAGATGAGGTAGTGATGTATATGCATCATGATGGAGATGAGATGATAGGAGTTAAGGAGTTTTTTTTTACCGCCATGATACCTAGGATCGAGGATAGCCATGGATTGAAAGGCATTGACTTCACTAAGATATCTTGCTTAAGGATTGTCCATGATAAGGAGTTCAAGGAGAGGAGGGAACATTCTGAGGATGATGGTGAGAGAATAGCGATTGTAGGGATGTATCATCATCACAATGATTCCTCATGGAAATTGGCATGGGACCTTTGGATTGCATTTATTGATAGGTCGATAGTCAATACCAATGGAACTGCTAGTTTTCATTGTCCATAGTTTATTCTTTGGGTGCATAGAGTTAGTAGCTTGGAGGAGTAGTATTTTAGGAGTTGACAAATCCTCGACAATTTATGATTTCTTGGCTTGTTAGGGATAGTCTAGAAAGTTCTTCATAGAATTGATCTAGTCTAGAAAGTTTATGATCAATGCTATGAGTAAATGATGTTTTGCACCACCCAAGGCAGTTTGGGACCTCGATGGCTTCACCATTTATGGGAAGGTCCACAAGAGTTTTTCGTGGGAGAAACTTGTGGATGTTGTGTCAGTACATATGGGGTAGTGTATGATTTGGTAGCCAAATAGGTCAGGGCACACTCTTTAGGTAGGGTTGATATAGTTTTTTCACATTCTAGAACTAGGATGGGGAAGCGTGTGGACAAATTACATTATAGATTCACTAAGGTTGAAAATCATATTTATTGACCGACCGACATATCTTATGCACTTTTTGTTGATCTCATGGGAAGTATGGATGATATAGATACCTCCTTGGAAGAGGTTGATAGTATCAACATGCATAAGATCGACTCCCAAGATTTGTGATTACCTTCAGATGGTTGGTCAGGCGATGGTAGTGGACCAACGAACTAAGAGGTATTTCCATGACTACGTGATTTCATGGATTGAGTGGTTACATTTGGAAAATAATTACAATGATACTACTCATGATAGATTACAAAACACCCAGGGTCAGCAAAGCATGTGTGTAGATAGGAAAAGGGTGGAACATAGATTTGAGATCGAAGATGTGGTGTACTTGACAGTGCATTCATTTAGACTATCTCCATGGAGGACATGTGGTGTTGAGAGGATTATTTCATGCCTATTTGGTCCCTTCAGAGTGATATAAAGAGATGGAGAGGTAGCCCACAAGATGGAGTTGACAGGTAGCCAGAATTGTAGTATTTACCATGTATTATGCCTCTAGAGGGCATGGGGACCAGAGGTCACTAATCCCATTGAATTACCACCACTATATGATAGGGGATGGATGTTTTTGACTCTCGAGAAGATTATGAATTTCCGAGAGAGGGGACTGAGGAGAAGAGTGATCAAAGAGTATTATTTCAAGTGGAGAGATGGGGCAGTAGAGGATGCCACATTGGAGAGTGATCATATTTTTCAACATCTTGGTTTGTGGTTGTTTGAGGACAAGCAATCTCAAGAAGGGAGGATTGTCATGTCCCTTACCCTTTGACCTCACTGGAAGATGGACATAGTGGTTTAGGGGGATCCATATAGGCCATAGTCCCCAACTAAAGGGGATCCATGTGGATTTAATGGGTGCAAGGAGGGTAACGATTGTTTCAAAAAGTATCTATTGGGAAAAGTAAGGGGTAAAAGACCCCCAACCTAAGGGGTAAACCACCATTGAGAAAAGAAAAGGGAAAAACACCTTAACTTGAGGGATAAGTCTTTGAAAAGAAAGGAAGCAATCCAAATACAAGATCTATATAAGGGGGAGGAGGCTTACTTGAACACACAGAAGGACTATTTTGGAGTTATCTCTTCTTCTTTAGGAGGCAGTTTCCTCACTCCTTTATAAGGTTGGTAAACCCTTATTTTTGTTGAGTTTTAGTGGGCTAGCTCTCATCCTATCTCAACCCTTGTTTACTCTTACCTCATATACATAATCATTGATGATCTAGAAGTGAATTGAAGTTTCAACGGTTGCATCATTCAAGAGAGGTCAGGTTTTTGTTATGATATATGGAATATGGGGAAGGTACCTTGGTGGAGTTTGAGGGAAACCAAGGCTACAATGAGCTATTTAAGTGATGTTCGAACCCTTTTACAGAAGACTGCACCTATACTTTTTGGTCTAGAAGAAGGTCAAACCTTTCTTGCTGACACAATTCTCTTGGAGAAGGGGCTGCATTAGAGTTTTGTTAAGCCAACGAGTGTGTTGGGTGGAGTACCAGTCTCATTGGTACAAGTTCAGGATATTGTGACTGGAAAAGGAGGTACCATCAACTCTGGAAGTTGGGACCGAGCCCGGTTTAATAAGCTATGGAACCTGGTAGGAGGACAAGTGACCCTCCTTTGAGGCCAAGAGTTGGTTGGACTGTCTAGGATGCTTATTGGTGGATGAATTGTAGACCTCAGAGCAAGAAGTCAAGAGGTTGGGGGAGGACCAAACCATGAAAGGATAAACAACCCATCATTCTCAGCCAATGTTTAGGTTTCTTATATTTTTAGGTGTTTTTGTACCAATAAAAAAGGTCTAGTAGCTCTCATAAATTGGTATTTTGTCTTTGTAACAACATCCATTAAAAGGATACTACTGTATTTGGGAATAGTGAATGTTATTTGTTGGGATTAGTCTATTTTAGCTATTGGTTACTAGACTCATGTGTTGTGACAATAGTATTTAGAGGCTTTTGTTGTTGGTTTAATATCAAGCTAAGCATAGAATTATGTACAACTAGACTTGTTATTGATTTTGGACATGTTTTACAGTTGGTTATGATATTGTTTGGTTCTAGTTTTGAGGAACATTTTACTACTAGCACTTATATGATACATAACTAGATTCGATATTAAATCTATTCATATACTGGATATTTATAAATGTGCCCTATTGTTGGTAGAAAAACCATTTGGTACTACAAAATTCAATTGTTTTAGGTTGACCCAATTCCCTTGTACCAACCTAGGAAACCCTGGGTATTTTACAGGTACGTCGACTTTTGTTATCATAGGGAAAAATGGAAGTATACTACAAGTGTAAAGAATTTAGTGGGTGAAATAATGAAGGACCCTACACTCTAAAGAGTGTCACTAGATACATAAAGAAATGAATTATGTGCATATTTTTTTCTAGAAGAATAATTCAATAAGAGGCATTCCATAAATTGAAGTGGATTCTAGGAATAATAAAAATTCATCAATAGCTTGAGATAATTGAAAAGGACACCACATGGTGGATGCCAAGATCATTGTAGTATATTGTAACTATCAGGTAATGATGACAATAAGCAATGGGGATTGGTGATATATATAGACAATGTTGAGTGAATTCCTAATGGAGAATGATACAAGTAGAATATAAAACATTTCTTTGTTGGAGATTGTTTGCAAACAAGTGAGAAGGGATAAAACATGCTGATGCATTTGAAATAGCAACAAATGTGACATTAATTAGAAGGACAATCAAGGATTAAAAAAAATGTGACATTCTCCTCGAGGTGTAGGACAGTCGGTGACAGAGTGTGTTGTTAAGGCACTCCGTGATGTTAAAGTCACTGATTCGAAAACTATGGGACAAAAAATCCAACCATGTTAAGGGTTGGTGTGCCTCATGCTGGGTGCGACCCCCGGATGATTTTGACAGCTGAAATGCCCCTAAGTCGTGTTTTCTTAGCCAGAAGTTAGTCCCACATGTCACAGACTAACTAACAAAAAAAAAAAAAAATGTGACATTGATTAACAAGACAACAAGGATAGAAAAAAATGTTGAAAAATATGACAAAAATGTAGCATTTACATATGTGAAATACCAACTAATAAAATTTATTTTAGAAATACTTTGATAATAGAAGAGAATGGTTACTTATACAACAATGAAAATATTCAATTGAAGCAATGCATGTTACAACAATATGAATACTAAAAAGCTCAACCAAAATAAAGTTGAGATAGGTCTATATAAAGGAAGCAAAGACCTCAAGTGGCATCACTATTAGAATATATTGGCTAGAAATGTAAAATACAAACAAAGATATGAGGTGGCAGCATTAGGAGAATATATTGGCTGGAAATATAAATGAGCAAGTGGAACTTTGTTAGAAGCAAAGGAATCAAAATTCACAAAAAAACCAAACGGATAGAAAATAGGTTGTCAGAATGTAGAGGAATATATGGGAAACTATATATATCGCATGAAGTGAGAATAAAGATGCTAGAAGTGAGAATAAATATGCACTAGCATGCATAGTAGGAATGGATGTTTAGTATATATATATATGAAATGTGAGCAAGTGGAACTTTGTTAGAAGCAAAGGAAACAAAATTCACAAAAAACCAAACGGATAGAAAATAGGTTGCCAGAATGTAGAGGAATGTATGGGAAACCATATATAGCACAAGAAGTGAGAATAAAGATGCACTAGCATGCATAGTAGGAATGGATGTTTAGTATATATATATATGAAATGTTTGAGCGTGAACATAACATGTGGTAGACTAATTTCTTTATTTTATGTGGAAGGGAAATAATGAGAAAGAAGGTATTCGTTTAGTTAAATGGATGTGATTGGCTCAACCTGAATGTATCGGCCATGGCATACAAAATTTAAATCTTTTTAAAGGAGCATTGACAGGTAAAATTTTATGGACGCTTTTGCTGAATTTATTCTTTCGGGCAGAGTTATGCATTCTGAGTATATGAGGGGACTTTCTATGGAAGATTGGTTTCGTAATCCCAGGAAATCAGTCTCCAACCGTTTGACTTTATGGAAATTCATCATGGATGCCACCTTACCATCCTATCAAGTCCTACCTGTAATTTGAATTGCTAATCTTACCAAGCTAATAAAATCCTAAATTGAGGTGTTCATACTAATTTTGTCAAACAAAATGTTGATCGACTTCCTTGTCGTAATTAGCAGGTTAGCTGATTCTATAGAACCTAAAGCCTAATCTGACTTTTCTTGTCCAATCCTTGCATGGAATAAAAAGCCTAATCTAGCTTTTCTTGTCCAATCCTTGCTCGATCTACTTTTCATCTTGAAAAACCCTAATTCACCTTGGGTTTCATATTTTAGTATTTGTACTGAAGATTGTTGTTGATCGTGGGAATGTCGAATGGATGCTCCTGTATATTCTGCAAGTCGTTGCCGATTTCCTCCATCCAGCCACAATTCCACAGAAATCAGATAAGGAGGTCATGTTCACGCAATGCCCTGTAAATTTTTCCTGGTTATTTGAAACGATACCAAACAATGTCACAAAACGAAGTCTGCACTTCCTTTAATACATTGGTCAATGGTAATTGAGTAGTTAATTTGTCACAAAATTGGACAATTTAACGGAACTATATAATTTCCCAGTGGACCAAATCTATTCAAATGTCAATATGAAAATATAGTTTAATTCCCCGAATTGATAGTAAGGTTCTAGAATTGACCGTTAGGACTTGATGGTAAGGTGGTTTTAGGTATATTTGATGTTAACCAATAAAGTGAAATTTACTGACTCTTAAAGTTTACTGTTAAATTTCCACACCCTAACACCGAGTTAAATTTTCAAACCCTAACATTCAAACATCTGGAAAGTTATTTAATAGCAAATACTTTGTTGTAATAAATTTATTAATCCAAATTTACTGAATAAAATTCAAACCCTAACATTCGAGCATCTGGAAAGTTATTTAATAGCAAATACTTTGTTGTAATAAATTTATTAATCCAAATTTACTGAATAAAATAAATTTCCACATCCTAACACCGAGTTAAATTTTCAAACCCTAACATTTGAGCATCTGGAAAGTTATTTAATAGCAAATACTTTGTTGTAATAAATTTATTAATCAAATTTACTGAATAAAATAAATTTCCACACCCTAACATCGAGTTAGGTTTTCAAACCCTAACACCAAATTTACTGAATAAAATAAATTTCCACACACTAACACCGAATTAAATTTCCAAACCCTAACATTCGAGCATCTGGAAAGTTATTTAATAGAAAATACTTTGTTGTAATAAATTTATTAATCCAAATTTACTGAATAAAATTCAAACCCTAACATTCGAGCATATGGAAAGTTATTTAACATTCGAGCATCTGGAAAGTTATTTAGTAGCAAATACTTTGTTGTAATAAATTTATTAATCCAAATTTACTGAATAAAAAACGGACTCAATTTTATGTATCTAAATAAATAAATCAGCAAAAACAATAACTTTTGCATACATATTTGGTGGATAAACACCCTTGTAAAAACCCTTACCTTGATGATTTTATTATAAATCTGGTTTCTATAGCCTATCACACCTCGACAATTGTTCTTCAATTTTTGGATATTACTAGCTGTTATTCTTTCACTTCTCCTTGCTCCTTTCCATACAATACAATGATATCTCACTATCTCAATCTTTGTCTCTTCTCACCTTAGATGCCTTTTATAATATTGATTTTACTTTAAATCCAAAACCCTAGATCTCCAATGTGATCAATGGTTGATATTAGATGTCACCAAGACTTTAGATTAATGGCTAGGATTTAGTTTAATTCACCCATGTCAAAAACATACGCATTTAAGTGAATTAAACTCAATTAATTATAACAAACATACATCCATCTTAACCCCACATCCCTATCGTCCATAAATTTCGTGTTACCATGGATCTAATATTAAAGTATTATAAAATATTAATATTATCAAATATATTAATATATTTTATAATAATAAAATAATAATCTAATGTTTGTGGGACACCGGACCTCCTCTGCTTAGTCTACTGAGGTATGCATACCCTACCCCCCTAAACCTGTAACCTCCAATGAGGAAACACATATTCTTAGCCATGTCACTCATAATATATTATGACCTCCTTAACCACTACAATGTTTTTGTGATCTATTAATTGAAGCTAAAAAAAATAAAAATAGAACAAATTCAAACCAATATATATATTTTAATAGATTTTATAATATATTGATATTACAAAAATATATTAATATATATTAAAATATTTCATTTTTTTTAACTATATTGTAATATTAATTACTAACAAACTAAAGTAATTATGATGACCTCTCTATATTACAACCTGCATATATTAAATCTTTCATTTATTAAGCAAACTTTATTTCTATAATCATTATTATCATTAATTGAGAAAATTTTATTATTATAATTATAATTATAATTCTGGCATAACATATAAGACTTTAAACCTCAACATCTCCTTCATATTCCGTTGTAGAGTGCCTCTTTGCCTAAAAAGCATTCACTTTAATAATTACTTTAATAAAGTGAATTTCCTAAGTCTTCATAGGTATTAATGTTGACTTCCACATGTTAGAAAAACAAACAAACAATGTGGAAGTACTTGTCTGATGCTATAAACATCAGCACTCCTTTTTTTGAGGAAGAGACTTATTGAAGAGCTACGAGAAACTAGTTCTCCCTCCAACCCTCACACAATGTCACACACATAATCCTACACATTGTTATCCCTCCAAACCTATTGGTCAACTACTCGTTGAACATTAGAAGTCTTGGAATCCATGTCGCAACACATTACTGCCCTAAAATATGGACACTTCCTCAGAGGCCTACTCTCTATATTTGTAATCCGAGGAGCCTCCTCATGCTCTTGAGAATCCATCAATGTCAACTCATATCAGTATCTATCATGAAAAAACTAGAAGAGAATAAATCCCTCTTCTCATCTGAAGGTTGATTTCCCACAATGGAATTTCTTGAACTATGCTCACCCTTCTAATCCTTCGTGCACCTCGTGCTCTGCCACTCACATTGATCCCTAATCCATGATCCACTTAAACTTAATAATAGGATTATCATACAACCTATATAGATTTCCCTCTCTTGCATAAATGAGCAAGACTATGTCATGGATAGTTCCCTTTGAATGTATGAGAACTTGTTCATTCTAGAACAAGACTATAAAATTCTTGTCCTCGAGAGATGAGACTAAGAAAAGAATATTATGTAGCTCTGGGACATGAAGCACAACGTGGGCCTATAACGATCCTCTTTACTCAATCTAGAAAAAGATAGTTCCCTCTCCATCAACTACATACTTGCATCATCAACAAACTCCACATGATATCCTGAGTATTATGTCATCAAACTACTGAATAACTTTATGTTGGCAAATGTTAAACATGTAGCGTAAGTTTGTCATTGATGGAAAGTACAACAGTGATGATGGCTTGAGTACAGCAGCGATGATCAATAGGCAAATAAAAGATAAGTCCAGGAAGATTGAATGATCAAAGGAAACATTGATAAAATGATCGAAGGCCCGAGAAGCATTTCTGATCATTGGATCTCATTCAAAATTCTCGAAAGAATGAGGGCCATCAGATCAAAATATAGACAAGAAGAGCGTTGAACAGGAGGACAGATCTCAGACGATTAGATCTGAGCGCAGGGTCTGACCACCGTTGTATCGAGGAGTACCTGCATGATCCTTAAAGAACAAGGAGAAGCGGGAGTAATCGCAATATGAGAAATCATGACTTAATCTAATCCGTTAGATCGAGGTTGAATCTGGACCGTTGATCCCATTCCATGTCGGAGTTTCAAGGATCGCGAGTTAAACATGTCAATGATTATTAACATCAGGAATCCCAAAATCGCGATATGCAATATTATGATTTAATCCCAGCCGTCACATCAAGATCAGATCTGGACCATTGAGCCAACTCCATATCGGAGTTTTGGGGATCGTAACATGGAGTGGCAAGTAAACAATGCAACAATAATGCCGATTTCGCGATGTGCGAAATTGCGATGCAATCGCAGCCGTAGAATCAAGCTCAGATCTAGACCGTTGATCTAACTCCATATCAGAGTTTCGGGGATTGCAACATGGAGAGGAAAGTAAACAATGCAACAAGAATGTCGATTTCGCGATATGCGAAATTGCGATTCAATCGCAGACATTGAATTAAGCTCTGATCAGGATCGTTGATCCCACGCCATTTCAGGGTATCGGGTATCGTGACTTGGAGAGTCGATATGTCTCATCTCCAGACTCACAAAATGGGAAATCACGAAAGCGCCTTATGGATAAGGCTGTGGTCATAGCCCATGGTCACGAGAAGGGAAGGAGTCATTCTAGATAAGCTCCATATTGAGGTTTTGGAGATTGCGACTTGAAGTGTCAAAGACACTTGGGCATAGGAATGCTGAAATGTGGAAACCTGATTTAAAGGCAATATTAATAAAGTTCATCCAACGACAAAAATAAACATGAAGGAGATCAGAGGGCTAATGTAGCACGACATAGTATAACTGTCAAAAACCACTGATGGTTCCAGCCAGAGGACTTGAAGACACATGGGATGATTGACAGAGAAGGTGAAGAGTCGATGGGAATCTTTAAGAGGAATGAAGATGTTCGTGAAGGCGATTGACAGTTGGATGGGCATTGAGGCCTGTTACTGAAACAGAGAAGGTGAGCTCGACTATCACAGAGAAGATGAAGAGTCTCAACTGCCAGAGAGGCTGAGGAATCTCAGCATAACACCCAGTGATGCTGAACTCATGGAAAAATAGCCAGAAAAGATGAAGAGTCACGATGATGATCATGCAGATCACTTGAGATGTGGAGGAGATTGGTGAAATATGCGCATGCAGAGGAATGGTGAATATTTCATGCACAAGATGCATAAAAGCTACATATACATAGTATAGAGAAGATAAGGGTTTGTTTTTGTTGTTGGAGTTTGTTCTGGTTGTTGTTGGTGAAGGTGATTCATGTGTGAAGAAGAATCAGAGTGCAACAATTGAATTGCATAGAAGAGGAACTGTGGAGTGAATGGACATGGCACACAGAGCATAAAAAGCAGAAGAACAGACAATGCGATTCAAGTGTGCAGAAAGTCAATGAGGAAGATAGAGCAACAAAATGCAACAAAATAGTGATGAGTCTGGTAAGCCATTAATGAAAATTATATCACTGTAATAAGTTTCAGTGGCAAAGATTGATATTTCAGGGAGGTTGGGAGGTGCTAGGGATGACGGTTGTCCTCAGAGGTTCAAGTGGGTGCTTGAACACAGGGAGTCGGTGCTTCCTTCTAGTTGGTGCTAGAGAAACCAGGGAGTTGGTGTTTCCTTCTAGTGGGTGCTAGAGAAAACAGAGAGTTGGTGCTCTCAGCAAGTTGCAGCTTGCAAAACAGAGGTTGTAGCCTCATTATGAGTTGGTGCTCATATGTATGATAATGTAAAGAATGTAACTATTACTTATTATATAAAGAAAAGGAGGTTTTTACCCTTTATGGGTTTCCTCAGGAAATATCTGTCTCTATGTATCACATGTGTGTGACTGGTGTTGAATGTGCCTTTGTTTATCTCTCTGCATTATTGTGATCATCATTGAGTGCCTTGTAAAGATTTTAAAAGAAGCATAATTGTTTAAGCACGGTAACAATTGATTCACCCCCCCTCTCAGTTATCCTACACTTTAGTGCCTCTATCATATGATGAGAGAAACCATGTTTCATGTACCACTAGCCTTTATAAACTATTTTAGAAAGAAAATATATCAAAATGAAGTCCTTCTCAAAATTCCTAGCAAACTTCTTAACCTAAGTTTCTATAGATGGTTCTTCCTGCTGAGTCTTTTGTTTACATTTATTCTTCTCCGGACTCCATGATGCATAACAGCCCATATTTTGGCACAAGAAACACTTAACTTTTCTTAATTCCATCTTCTCTCTTTTCTTACAGCCCTATCATTTTCTCCCCTTGGCCCGACCTCTACAAATATCAAATATTATCTTGAGCACAAATCCCCTTGAAAAACCGTTCTGAGGTCTTAGTGAACCCATTCAATGGCACTTTCACAAGTTTTAACTTATCCACTTTTTTTGCAATGGCTACAAGTCGATCACATATCAAAGTGATCCTCATGAATTAATTGGTCACATTTTCATATCTTGACATCTAGATGGATCTGAGCTTCTTCTTCAAGACCATCCTCCTATTCAAGTTAACACTCTAGAACAAATTTATGAGAGCCTTGAACATATCTCTAGTTGATTGTTTCTCTACCAAATAAGGGGTCAAATGTGTTAGAATAAAATAGATTTTCTCTTTTTTCCATAGACAATATAGCAATATCTTTACCCGACCATTGGCACAAAGCCACCCATGAGCACCTTTAAACTTGATAAACAGAATAATTCTAGAACAAAACCTTAAATCCAATATCCAACCAAGATAGAATATCTCTCCAAGTATAGAATACCAAGAAAATAATCCAAACCATAACCAAGGCAGAAAGTCCAAACCATAACCAAAAACCAAAATCCTAGCTGCAGTAGTTGCAGTGACACTCTCTCTCCAACCTTTCCGACCACTAGTATTATGCAGTTGAAAGAGTGTGAATGACAAATGAGTTCTAGCGCCCACTTATTTATATTTTTGTTTGTCACGTGTCCAAGCTGACTTCTTCTTTTAGAGGTTAACACTTAAATATTAATTATTTTATTAAGCCAACATGTCTTCTAGGGTTTCTACACATCTATTTAGGGTTTCTCTTGCTTCCCAAAATATTCTAGTCTCGTCAAAGGTTATACTTAGAGGTTAATACCTCCCACAAATACCATAATATCAACAATCCATCCTAGCTAGGGAATTATTAAATACAATGGTCTTGATAAAAAATAGACCATTGAACTGGTAGCATCATCATAGCCACACATGTTATCTCATGATCACATAGATCAACTTATGAGAAACATCACCACTATCAATATCATATGATAGCATCAACTTCATCATCTCTCGAAGACAAAATCCACCTGATTAATAGGGCATGATGTTGAATAAGTCACTCACTCCACAAAGTGATAGAAGGACCATTCTTCTAATCCAGACATACGTCCTAGAAGAATGATTGTCCCGATAGATGTTGAAAGGTATGCCATGGGCTACAGATGCTATTCCTACATGAATGTCAGTCTACGACTATTTTCTAATCGGGTCATATGTACCATAGAGATCCATCTCTACCTATATGATTTAGAAAATATTGGTCCTGAACCATTTTAATAATCGAGCCACAACCTATGCCTTAGGAAAATACTAGTCCATGATACATCAACAAACTATCAACCTAGACCATTCTCTATAGAGAGAATTCCTGTCCACTAGAAATCTATTCTTTATGGAATATTCTCTTCCTAGATAATTTCTTTTCACTAGCACACTGACTATCCATCTAGCTGGAAATCAAATCCAACACTAGTGGTAGTCTCCATGGAACTCAAATAGTAACATACTATTGTTATAATGGAATCCAGCAGAACACAACTATGTCTATCCATAGTAGTATACAACTACTATCGAGTGGTACATAACCACTCCTAGTAGGACATGAATACTAACTAGTGACACACAATCACTACCAGTGGATCACATCCACCACAAAAACATACAACTATTGTCCAGAGACATACAGTCTCCACAATAATCATATCATCTTCTATCAACCTGCATAAACAATATCATGATACAAACTGGGTCATCTGGGCCATTCTTGCGCTCACATCTGCGATATTTGGAAGAACATCTTCCCTCAAAAAGCAAAATATCAACCATAGGATATCTAGACTATTATTCCCAAGCATAGAAGAATATTTGTCCCTGATTTTTTTATACTAGGCCATTCTCCTAACTGGTCCATTCCTCCGACACTTATCACGGTGAAACCTGGAGAGAATGAGTCAACTCTGTTATCCCCGATTTCTAGGGATAACTAGGATATCATGTCTCTAGGCCCACAGGTCCTAGACATGGAGTACCGAGAGAAGGATTGACCTGAGCATGGCCCTGGAGGGCCCATCCTTCTTCTCTTTCATCAAACCCATCTTGTCAGCAACAACAACATCCATCACCATCGACATGGTCTTGTATCGGAGAAGGCTCTTGGTCCATGAGGTAATTGGTCTAGGTATCATGGTATGTGTCAGTTTTGATCATTATAGCCTTTAGATATATGCATCAAATTCCTTTTATTTCTGAAAACTGCTTGGATCTTACATTAACCCACTTGACCATGGTTGGGGGGATTGAAAAGGTGTCCTAACAAGCTTGTACCCATAGGTTTTGGTTTTCCATCAGGGGGATTTTTGAACAACCATCATCCACTCCCATCATATCATCACTTTTCATCTTATCTTCCACTCATTTATCCCATTCCCCTAGTCCGGGCATTAGGATGATCTGTTTGTGGGGTTGCACCTTATCTCGTGGGAAGAAGGGGATAAAGGCCCAGAAGGTAAAAGAAACTAGTAAAAGATAAAATCCATAAAGAATGAAACCTAGAGATGCCTCGCACAGGGATCCCCGAGAAGGAAATAAAAAGCCTCTCACAAAGAAATAAGAGGGACCCGAAGAAAAATAACAAAAAAAAACAAGACCTAGCCAAGAGGATAGGGTGTCTCATCACGAGCTAGCCTATTATGTTCATGGGTACCTAACAGTATGACATTTCCACTGTCTGGTTACCATGCCAGGGCAGTGACCCTTGGTTTCATGGCCAAGGGAAAGGGTGTCTCATCACGAGCCAGCCTTATCATCTTTGTGAAAGTGCTTGTGAGTAACACTGTCAGCTCTGGTCACCACACCAAGGCAGTTTCCTCTAGTTAGTCCTTGAAATAAAAAAAAACAAAAAGAAAAAGATAACAAAGAAAATCAAAGAATAAAGGCAATAAAGGGCTTGAAAAAAATTGCATCCATGACGGGTACAACTTGCCTTCTACAAAGGCACCCACAGGTAATACCATGCATCCCTGTCTCTCACTCTACCCATATGTTTGGACATCCCTTGACTACATTACCTCGTTTTACATGGCTTGGATGATACCCTTTGGAAACTTACCTTTCCGTATGGATACTATCCCAATAGGGTGTTTTACCTTTTTCTTCATCTTTGTATTGTAGGTCTTTGTAATATCTTTGAGCTATTGAATGATATATCAGGGTTTTTATGCATATGTTTGATAACATTAATGATGAGACGTGATTAACATTGCTATGATCCCTATGAGTAATAAGCCCATGGAGGGTGAAGTTTTTGATGTACAGGACCATGCCCAATGGACAGGTACCACATGGATCGGTACACATGGGGAGATGATCAGTGCAGACCTCCATGGGGATGAAGAGCCCATCAAGTGGTTGTTGGAACCCCATCAGGGATAGAGACAGGATAGTGTTTGACCAAGCTTTTGCACATGAGAAGAAAAAGGACGTCCATCAAGGACACTTTGGCTGAGCCCATCCCAGGGGGATTGACCCACTTCCAGAGGAACGTTTCCCCTTGATGGCTCAGTACATCACCTTGGAGCCATTGACGTCACCTTGAGCATGTGACAGTTTGACAGGGCAGCTAGCATGTGTGGCAGGGTTTGGAGGCCCAAAGAGGGCCAACATTTTGTCATTTTCTGTTGCATTTGTCCTAAAAAGGGGCTAACATCTCCCTCAGTGGGGCTGGATGTCTTGTTTATGCTCAGTTAGGGATTTGATTTGACAATTTAATGTAAAAACAATATAATTTTGGTTTGTAGCCTTGTCGGCTATTTTTAATGACCTAATTTTAATTAAAGGTCATGATACAGTATATACTGAGGAGTTTTTCTCTCATTTTGACATAACACACAACTCAATCTCTTGTGAGATCTGATTTTTGTGCCCTAGTTGGGGTATTTCATCTTTTAAGTGAGGCACACTTGTTGAAGGAAGGATTTTCTTGGCATATTTGGCATGTCTCTTGAAGGAAGGTTTACAACTAGGGTTTGCATTGCTATTTCTTCATGATATGTAAGTGTATTTTCTGCAAAAATTCTTAATTTAATGGTTGTAGGCTTGTATTCTTGCATTTATTATAAATTTGTTGATTTAAAACACTAGGTGACAAGCACACAAGTAGGTCCTTGTTTCATGTCCCCTAAGAGAGAAATATTCATCCATTGAAGAAGGAATGAAGAGCCTAGCCTTTGCTACACTCTTCTCACTTCTTCCCTTGTGCTAGCTATGCTTTCAAAAGGTTAAGAAGGAGGAGATGTCCCAGGCCTAGGTTATCTACACCTAGGGTCATCGCGCTTTTAGGGTTTGGTGATAGGGTCTTTCCATTGCAACACTCTCCCTCACCTTACTCTCTTGTCTTGACTTATCCTTTATGCTAGTCATTTTTCCAATTTTGACCTAAGGAAGGAGGAAAGAGCACGAGGCCTTGCTTAAGAAACTCCGAAGTGAGCCTCTTTCCCCTAGGTTTTTGATTCCAAGGCCCTGCCATTGCAGCACCTTAGAACCCTTCCCTCTTTTCCTTAGCCTTTTATCCCTTCAACTTTTCATCCTCTTCTTAATTGACTCCATTTACCCCTAGGCACTAATCTTAGACCCACAACGTTGAAGTTATAGTGCTCAAACAACCTCTTAAAAATCTTTATTTTGAAACCCTAACTAACTAGCTAACCCTAATTAGGCTAACGTCATACTTGGATATTCCATCTCGACACAACACTTGTCTTTGATAAGCAATTAGATGATGGTTAAGAGAATTTATTGAGTAAAGGATTGATTAAATACCTTGTTGGCTACATCATCTCAATATTTATTGGTGAATTGATCTTGTTTCACTGCTATATTAATTGACATTGATTTCATTGATATCTATTGTTTTAATTATATGATATAGTTATATGAAGTACTAACCCATTGAATTATAGCCTAGATATATATTGTTTTGCTATTGTCTTATTCCAGGTAGGTGTTCTCAATTGGGGCTACACTTGTTTATTGGTTGTCTAGCTAGACTATCTGACCTTGGTGGTAACCTATGAGGAGGAACTTTTTCTTTGACCTTTATACTTTGGCCTCTTCAAAACCTGAGGTTACCGGGGATGTCTCCCCTGGGATAACCTACCTGAATAGAAAGAACCTCCCCATTGTGGTGACATTGGGTGGGGTAGGTTCCTATTATGCCAATTTGGCCTTTATCCTCTAGCCTTTTGACCTAGCTACAAATTGTGTGATAACAAACCCTAGGGAATATTTGTCCCTGATTGTTGAACTTGGAAAATTCACCTAACTCTACCATTTCTTCGACACTAATCACAATACAACCCAAAAAAAATTAGTCTACCCTAGGGAATGACTGTGTATACCATTTCCTATCAAAATGATTGTCCTGCACCAACATCCTATAATATACCATTCTTCAAAACTTCTCACAACTATGAATTTTGAAAGAATGATTTCCCAAAGAGTAGGACCATTTTGCTTCACCACTACTCAGAGTGACTTCCAAGAAGAATGAATGTCCTAGACAATTCCGGCACACTTCCCATAAGGATAATCATTATCTATGGTACATCAACGATAGATACTATCCTAGATCATTCCCCCACACTTCCCATAATGGGGATTGTTGTCTATGTGGTGGCAATCCCCCTCCTCTTCAAATGGCTCCTTGAACTCCCGATCTTGGATCATTTGAAAACACTAAGTCAGAGTGACTCCTTGGGTCCATATGGGAACCTGAAATAACTCTACCCACACACACACAGGTTGCCTACGCTAGTGACCATGACTATGACCATGGTTCTATTTCTTTGTGGTTCATACTTCAAGGATATCCCAAATCCTTCCCTTATCTTCTCCCAAAACACTCTCTTCCGATGTTTCAAACTCCTGGCAAGCATCTCCTTAGATTCGCTGGCCCCACAAGGGTTTGGGTTTCATGAATTCATGAAACTCTAATACTTTTGTCCACAACCTCCAAAATTCTGGTTCCTGAACTCCTTGATCTGTTTCTACGTAATCCTCTGCAATCAACGATTAGGATTGAATCATGACTTCAGACTTCACAAACTTCCTCCTTCAAGTCTTCAACTTACTGAGATTTGAAATGTGGAAGCACTCCATGGATTTCCTCCTCGTAACCTTACTAGATATGATGGTTTGGAATCAGTTGTCCCCCTTTGGAATGAATCTTTTCCCCTGATTTCAGTGGAGACTCCAAGGACTTCTCTCCTTTGAATAATCTCCACTACTATTCCCCTTAAGCTTTGAATTCTCCCGAATTGGGAAAATTTGTAAGTGTCAAAGGCTATGGACTTTGATCTTTCTCCTGCAAGAATGACTACTCTAGGTCTCTCTTGAGCCCTTGAAAATTCTATTCCTTTTGATCTTTTCTATTTACTCAGTTCCCTAAGGAATTCTACCCTTTGATTCCTCCAAAGGAATCCTTCCGCCCTCTTGGTGACCCAACATTCTTCGGAGCATTTTAACTTGAAACGATTGCTTCTACGTGCACTCCTTGGGATTGAGTGGCATTGAGATGGCTATCTTTCAACACTTCATTTGAGTGTTGGCCTGGTGCACTCCCTGCACAGGTCTTCCTCCAGAGTATTTAGTAAATATGAGAATCTTATTTAGTCTGTAAATATTCTAGTGTGCCCTCCTGGCACGTTCTCTCCTTAACTCAAAGTAGAGTTCAGATATGCACTCTTTGTGTTGGCTCAATGAGTTTTCAAACTCTATCGCACACTCCTTGCGCTTAGCCTAGAGAACCCAGAACAATTCTAACAAACTCTCAAATATAGTAGAATATATCTTCACCCTATAGATGGAAATTATTCATACACATATACAACATATATTCATACAAATAACATTCATTCATAAACATATAAGCAAATAGAATCATATGAACGAAAAACTTCTTTGTCTTATCTTTGAATGTCTATACAGATGGTTACAAATACTGGACTACGACAATGTCTCAGTTCTCTCCTCCTTCTGTTTTATTCTTCCTATCTATCCTTACATGTTCGAATGAAACCAAATACAAAGATCCATTTCAAAGGAGGGGCTCCTCTATCTCTCCCTCGAAGCTACCTAACTCTCATTAATCACATTTAATTACATTTAATGGCCATCTAGTCCAAATTGGATCAAGATCTTATCATCCTGTTAGCCATTAAAGGAAACATTATCTCCTGCCTGCAAAAAGGCATCGATTTGGCTCTTCCATCCTTAAAACATTTAGTTTCATTTAATATTACACTTAAAATTTAAAAACGAGGGGAAAATGAGAGGGTTGGCACCTCTCCCCTCGTTGAATGCGATTTGATGTGATAGAATATCGGTGCGTTGTTGAGGTGGAGCGATGTTCCTGCATCACTATGGTACATAAAAAATCTATCAGACCATTTTCATTACAAAAATAATTGTCCTATCTCGACCATTTTCCGAACTGGAAAATGCCTTTTCGTCAGAAATCTTGGGCCACTTTCCATACTGGAAGGTGACTACCCAATTTGGACCATTTTCCAAACTGGAAAATTACTTGCTATAAATCAATAACATTTCAGTGCTTCCTTCCAACCTGGGAGTAATATCTTCCATTTCAAATAAGGAATTCATATCCATGAGTACCAACTTGTCCCTTAAGTATGCAAACTTTTCATCTTGAAAAGAGGATTTTTCAAAATATTTTTTATCTTCTCATCTATAAAGATATACTGGAGAACCACTTCTCACCTTTAGACTCTATCATCGATAAAATAATACTCGACCTCAATGTGCATCAACCTCTCATGGAACCCCAAGTTCTATTAAATCTTCACACAACTCTTATTATCACAATATATCACGGTCAAATCAAGCAACTGATAAAATAATCAAGAAACTAGCTTATAGAGACACACGTATTCCATACAAGAATCACAATATACAATATACCTTGCTTCTACAGTTCTTGAGTGCAACAAACTTATGTTTCTTGCTACCGCATGACATCGTGGAAAATCTTAAAATGAAACATATCTAAGTATCACTTATTTTGTCATCTGCACTCCTTTCCAAATATGAATCAACAAATCCATGCAGTTGTATATCATAACACAAACGTCTTACAAGAAAAATATTTGAGTGAGTATTATCCAAATACATTAATGAGCCAATCAATTTTTGATACAGATATGGGTCTACTGGATCAGAGTCTCTCATATTCCTCATATCATCCATCATGGGAGTTTTCCATAGATTTTCAATCCATCATCTCGGACTTTTGAAGAATCAATTCAATACACTTCCTCTCTCATAGGAATTTTTAACCAGACTTATGTTGTACATGAGAGGATTTGCACCATATTGCTTGAATCCATACAAGGTATTCTTCTATATTCATATATCTCTCTCTTGATGTTATGCCTCAAAACCTTAAGGTTGTTATATATGATTCTCCTTCAATTGCTATGTTGAGAAGAACAGTCTTTACATCCATCTGATGTAAAATATAACCCATGGATATTGTAAGATATATAATGGCTGAGGTAGAGGTATGTCTGGTTACTAGAACAAGTTGTCATCATAGTCTTCTCCCTCCTTCTAGGAGAACCTTCTAGCCTTGAGTCTCTCATATCTCTCAATTCTTAAACCTTTTTCACAATTTCTCACCTACATTGTTCTTCATCACAACTTCCTTCCATTACTTCTTCTTGATTTCTTCTAGTGGGTTCAAACGTGTTCAGTTAGTTGTTTTTAATTTTCTTTCTTTCTTGGAATATTCATTTTCTTCCTCATGTTTCTCTTTAATGTTGGAGTCCATGGAATCTTCTATAGATTACATGCCCTTCTTTCCTGAATGCTCCAATGTTCTGCTTCTTCCATAGGAACATAAATGTAGATGGACAAACAAGGATATTCAAGGCTTCTTTTCGAAGAAGACTTCTTCTAGATTCAAGTTGAACAAATGCTACTTATAATGCATGCTACTTATAATGAAGAAAATGGACAAATAATTCATGGTATTCACAGATTATTCAATGGATCATATCATTGGGTATTAGCTCCCTCTAAATCCTAGCTTCATCCCTGAATGAGAAATATGTATGGAATTCTATGATGAGCTCCCTCCATCTAAGAGAGTCCATGCTTCTATTTGTAGCATCTCTCTTTACTTTATGCAAAGTGTAACAATATTGTTCTGGTTTCCTTTTGATTTCTGAATTCCTTTGATTCTGACTCCTTTGAGTCTGACTCCTTTGAGTCTCTTTAAGTTTGTTTCTATTTATTTTGATTATTGCTGATATGGAATTTGTGTCATCCTTATAAAATTATTCTATGACAACTTCGACAAGGATTTTTCATCAAACATATTTCAAAAGGGTACCTCCATGGAACAAGAACAACAAGAGAAGACAAGAAATATCTATCTAGAAGAGAGGTTGGTTCATCGTTTGAAAATGTATGATAAGCATATATATCAATAGTGTCCATATGCATTTAATTATTCATTGCACCTAGCAATAATAGAACCTTTTAAAGACTGGTTTATGATTTTGTATTGTAGAAACTATCACCCTTAATATATACAAATTTTAAGCTTTAACAATTTAATCAAACCCGGAACCTAAAACCTCACTTTCTATGGAAGGTGTGATTATTCTTCTGAATGCATTGAATCCAATATTACAGCTTGGAAAAGGTCTTTCGTACTTTCCCTACAAGAACACACATTTTTTTTTAGATGATATAACTTAGATGGCATGTACAAGTGCATACCTATGAAACCTTGTAGCATCATCCAACTTGTCTTCCAATCTTAAACTAGATACCATTTTGAAAAGAATAGATTAGAAACTCAATTGGAAGATTCAATGGTTAGAACAAGCTATAAACTCTAAAATTTCGACTTTGATCACAAAATCAATTTGACCAGAAGTCAACCTTTGAGTTTCACTCTGACCAGTCAACCTTTGAATTTGACCATTCAAACTTTGACTTTAACTTTGACCAAAAATTTAAACCTTACATTTTTTCTAGCATAGAGTACCAAGAGGTGCACTACTATGTCAAAGAATTAGGTCAAATGATTCACGATAAGTTCCCAAACACAAGGGTTAGTGTTTGTTGTAGATACATAATCAGAAAACCTAGCTGCAGTTGTAACTGGTGCCACAATGATCTTAGAAAAGAACTGGTACACTACTTTCTAGTGGTTAGACTCTCTTGAAGGTGGTGTGGGCCCATAACCTATTAGAATAAAAGAGATAAGCTCATTTTTCCATAGATAATATAGAAAAAATTTCACCTAACCATAGGCACGAAGCCACCCCCAAGCACCTTTAACCTTGATAGACAGAATAATTCTAGAAGCAAACCTTAAAACCAATAGCCAATCAAGATAGTGTATTTCTCTCCAAGGATAGCGTACCAAGAAAACAATCCAAACCATAACCAAGGAAGAAATTCCAAACCATAACCAAAATCCAAAATCACAATTGCAATTGTGAGAGTGTGAATGAGAAATGAGCTCTAACACCCACTTATTTATATTTCTCTTTGTCACCTTTCCATACCAACTTCTTCTTTTAGAGGTTAAAAGTTAAATATTAATTATTTTATTGAGCTCACATGTCTTCTAGGGTTTCTACACATGTGTTGAGGGTTTCACTTTCTTCCCAAAATATTCTAGTCTCATCAAAGGTTACACATAGAGGTTAATACCTATAGAAGCTAACAGAATATCAACAAAATGATCCTTCACAACATCCCTGATGACTCTTTGGGATTTGATTTCCTTCACAATAGCCTCTTTCTAGTTTGCATCTATTATTGTAGGAACAACCTTGTCCATGATCTCCCACATGCCATTTTCCTTCAAAATGAATGTCACCCTTCCTATCCAAGAGAGAAAAATTTATGCTCCATCCAACCGATCTTCAAACCTCAGACAAGCGATTCTCATTTCTATATATGTGAGGAAACATCATGTGCTTAGTCTATCAAGCACCAATAACTCATCTTCTCTCTTATTTTGGCTATCATATCCCTACCCATAATTATACCATTTCTCAACAGGGAAACCAACACTTTTTCTTAGAAATTTTATGTTTCTTGTATCTACTTCCGACTACACAAACTATGTTTTGGAGTTCCTAGATATTTTTCTATTTCCTGGATGTGCTTCTCAAGAAATCCTACAGAAAACATAGGATATCTTGTCTTGTTTTCTACCATCCTGATCCTTCTCATGTCCTTCTTCATCCTACCCATGACCCTTAGCAACTACATGTGGCCTATTTGGGCTTCCCATGGTTTGACTGCGGCTTAAATCCATTATTGTACACACTGTTGGCAAGCATTGTACAACATGTGTCATTGCTCATGTATATGTATGACCATTCTGTATGACATATCATGTTGTACGTACCTACTATAGTGCTATATCTACATTTGTATGACCCTCTTCCTAGCTATATGACCCTTAAAAAAACTTCTACCCAAAAAAAATAAAAAATTGCTAAGAGTTTTAATTATTTTCTCACTTGTTGTACTATTTTCCCTGCAACAAATGACTGAATATGTGGAAACTTCGTTTCCTCCTCAAATATCTTGCACTGATACCATGTTAAAATTTCAGACCCAAAACCTAACAATTTATTTCATAGAAAGTACCTTTTTCTAATAAACTTATTACAACATATTTACTGAATAAAAAACATGACTATATTTTAATGATCTAAATAAATAAACTAACAAACGAAATAACTAGGAAACTAAAAAAATTCATACATATTTCTTGGGAAAACACACCTGAATAAACTAGTACCTTGATTATTTTATTATAAAATATGGGCTCTCATCCTAGGAAAATGGCCTAACTATGGAAAAATACAAAACAACAAAATGTCCTATCACACCTCAATATATGTCCTTCGATCTTGCTTTCCTATACTCCTTTGTTTCCCCTTTCTCCCTTCCTCAAACCCCTCCCACTGACACTTAGATGAAAGTACTTCTCCACCCAATACAATGAAATCTCACTATCTTACTCTGTGTGCCTATTTATCTCACCTTAGTTTCCTTTTATAGTATTGAGTTTACCCTAAATACAAAACCCTAGATCTCCAAAGTGATATGTTAAGGACCTAGCCTCCCTAACCACTCATGTAGGTAGAATAATATATTTCCATGTGATAAAGGCCAATATTAATAAGGCTTATCAATAAGGAAGAATAGGTCAAATGTAAGAAAACCTAATAGAATCTTTTTTTTCTAGAAGGATCTTCCTCTAGATTGTTCTTTTGGATAGACATATTTAGTATAAATAGAAGTAAAGGGTATGCAAAGTTTTTCCTTGGATATTATTGTAATAGAGATCTGCTCTATTGGAGGTTGCCCCATTGAAGAGGAAAGTGAACGTTGTTATCATTAATCAAGGTGCTCTTTCTAGTGTTATTATGGTATTATTTTGGTAGTTTTCTAGTTATATCATTGTTTCTCTACCATTTTTAGCTAAATTGTTTTTTTATGCATAATATTTTATATCTATCATACTACAAGTGGTATTAGATCACTTTCCTTGGAAAAAAATTGTGGGTTATTTTATTTCAAGGTAGAGACGTATTTTGACGTCTTAAAGATATAGAGATCGGTCGTTACATGCATAAACCCACAATCGAGGAGTCATACACGTAGGAAATACAAGTGGTACTTAAGCGCGCATATGTTGGCCACCCTTGTAACCCTTATTGGTACCCCTTCGAGTGGTAGTGCATCTGAAAAAACTTGTATATAGATAGGCCTAGATCTCCTTAAGCCCTACATAGATAAACTGATAAGTGACCTGAATTCTATAGTGCCACCAAGAACAACCCTTGGGAAGATACTCTCTAGTACTTGGGAATTGGGTAGCATGGTTAACTACACTATCTATCCTCCTTAGTTGGTTCCCTAACATATTGGGTCGCGTACTATTGTTGGATCCTACATGTATATTAGATAGGTATAGAAAAGGGGAAACCCTTGTCTGTATACATCCTACATACTGTAACCCTTGGGATGAAAAAAAAAATAGAATAGACAAGATCTATTGTCATGAAACTATTCCTCCTCAAGCATTCAGGTTGCGAAATTACTACACATTTCTTCCTCTTAAGAGTTCAGGCATTTAAACACTTTAGTATTCTTCAGATCGGATTATAACTCTGCAGGAGGAAAAAAAAAGTTTGTATCCTCTTGGCACCATTATTTGAACCCTATCCCATTGGATTCATTAATTCTCCCTTATCACAGTCATACCTATCATTTTTCAGCAAAAAAAATTCCCCTTGACCTTGCCCCCTTCCAACACCCTTATCTAGGCCTTACCCCATTGGATTCCCCTCGTCTCCCTAATCGCCATGATACAATTCACCCATAAAAAAAAAATGTGTGGTCCCACCCATCGCTTTTCATTTTCCCTCTTCATCATGGCCCACAACCATAGACAAGACTTGGAATCTCACTTCAATTCCTTGTATTATAATTTCACAAAGCCAAACAGGAAGTGAGGCAACATAGTGTCAAATTTTCCACCATCAATAAAAACATTCATTCCTCCATAGATGCCAAAATGGAAACCATCAAGTAATACCTCTCTACCAGTATTGCATCCTTCACTAGCACGATCTCCACCAAGATGAATATCCCTGCATATCTTCCCTCCTTTGACCCACCTTTCCACTCCCAAGGTGTAACTTCCTTTAATTCCCCGACTTTTCAGCCCCATCAATTATAGTGTGACCAATGCCTTCCACATGTGAACGTGAAAACAATTGATGGCTTGGATCACACTAGGTGGGTAAATAAAATCAAACATTATTTTTCTTTGTATGGAATTACATATGAGTTGGGAAAACTGCATTATGGTGTTCTCCATATATATCAAGAATGTTGGCAATGGTGGCAATGGAGAAAAAATTCCCACCAAAGGTATGTGGCCTGGACACAATTTGTGGCGGATCTTTATGAACGCTTTGACACAGAAACCAACTATTTAGGTCATTTGATAAAGTTGAAACAATATGGCACAGTGGAAGAATTTATAGCTTCTTTTGAGTGATTGGATTTCCATACAGAGGGCATGTATGATGCTTTTTTCTATGAATGTTTTATCAGTGGCCTCAAGGATGATATTCGTACCCATGTCCTCAAGGCTTGGCCTTAGAGTTTGGTGGAATATGCTAAAAGATCTAAGGAAGAACAATAGTGTTTCTCCTCAAAAATCCAAAAACCCTCCTTTATTCCTCTCCCTAAATTGATCACTTGCACTCCTCCTTCCACTCCAATAAAGATCCGGAAATTCACAAGGGAAGAAATGAGTGAAGGCCAACTCAAAGGCATTTGTTATAATTGTGATGACAAAAATTTTCCTTGCCACAAGTGTAATGAACAAAATATTTTTATGGACATCTTCAAGGATTTTTCGGAAGACGATGTTGAGCCCCCCCCTATGGTTGAGTCACCTAAACCCACTAACATTACCCCACCCTCTGACCCTCCTAAAGTTGAACAGGTCATTTCCTTGAATTCTCTCACTAGGTTTTCTTCTCCCCAAACCTTCAAGCTAATTGGTTACATTAAGCATTGGAGGGTCATCGTTCTTGTTGACAATGGAAGCACCCATAATTTTATTCATTGCCACATTTCCCAAGAAACTAATTTCTATATATGTGTCATCAATAATTATCAAATCATGATTGTTAATGGCAGGTCCATGAAATGTGGGGGCCATTGTGAAAATCTGCATCTCCAAATTGATCAATACCACATGAAATCTCATATTTTTCTATTGACATGAGCAGTTGTGACTTTGTGTTGGGTGGAAAAAGGATAAGGACTCTGGGTCCCATTCTCATGGATTTGAAGCAATTAACCATGCAATTCAACTAGGAGGGCCAACAATATAAGTTCGAAGGCATCATCGTGGGTTCCCTGGAGATCATCAGTTCGCATCGCATGGAAAAGATCGTATTTTTTTTTATTCTGGAATTATTGCACAACTCCATGCCATTCACGCCACTGAGACACCCTTTCTGTTGCAAGCCCTCCAATCCATCCTCTCCAAACATAAAGTTGTTTTTTCCACTCCCTAAGGGATTCCTCATTCCCATGGTGTTCATGATCATTGTATTCCCATTGTCCCCGATATTCTTTCTGCCAATGTTCATCTCTATTGCGATCCCTTTTCCAAAAAACAAAAAATTGAGAAAATTGTTCAAGAATTGCTTAGCATGGGTGTTATCTGTCCTAGTATGAGACCCTACTCTTCTCATATGGTCATGATCCATCAACAAACTCACCATCAAATACAAATTTCCCATTCTTGTCACTAATGACCTCTTCGATGAATTGAGTGGTTCCCATTTCTTTACTAAAATTGATTTTAGTTATGGCTACCACCAGATATATATGAACAATATGGACATTCCTAAGACTTCATTTCGAACTCATGAGGGCAACTATGAATTTTCCTTCATGCCCTTTGGCTTGTGTAATGATCCCTCCACTTTCCAAAGCCTCCTGAATCATGTATTCTATCATTTTCTTCGTCATTTTGTCTTATTTTTATTTGATGATATCCTCATCTATAGTAGAACCTAGACAACCCATATTTCTCATGTATATCGAGTTCTACATCTACTCGCTCAGCACCAAATTTTCCTCAAACAATCTAAATGCACTTTTGGCACCTCGGAAGTCATTTACTTGCATCATATTGTTGGCAAGGTAGGTGTGAGGGTGGATCCTAAAAAGATTGAAGCTATGAAGGATTGACCTCATCCAAAGACTCTCAAAATCTTGTGTGTATTTGTAGGTTTAACAGGATATTATCTCAAGTTTTTTAAGAATTAATGAAATATTGCAACACATCTAACTATTCTCCTTAAAAATAATTCTTTTACCAGGAATCTCACAGTTGATTAGGCCTTTAAAAACTTGAAGGGTTCCATGTGCACCACGCCAGTCTTGGCCCTTCCTAATTTCACAAATACCTTTATCTGGGAAAGTGATGCTTCTTGAAGATGAATTGGAGAAGTCCTTATGAAAGATGGTCGGCCTTTGGAATTTACTAGAAAACAAACATAAGAGCGACACTTTGTCCAATAAATATATGAAAATTAAATGTTGGGTATTTTGCATGCAGTGGATCTTTTACGCCCTTATCTATTGGGGAAACACTTCCAAATTAAGACATATCATCAAAGCCTCAAGTATTTTCAGGAAAAACGCCATTCCTCCTTGGAGCAACAAAAATGGGTGACTAAGCTCTTTGGATATGATCATGAGATCATTTACAGGAAAGGAAAAGACAATGTGGTTTCTGATGAACTTTCAAGAAAATATGAAGATGAAGGGTCCCTTTTTTTCATCTCCTTCATTGTACCAGATTGTCTCCAAGATGTTCACCGGGAATGGCTATAAGATCCCAACATTTTTCATCTGATCCAACAATTCTACACCAATTCTCTAGTTTTCCTATGGTACTCTTGGCACAATAATGAGCTTTGCTACAACGGTCATTTGTGTTTAAGTAAAGAGTCACAACTTAAATCCACGGTACCTTATGAGCTTCATGCTACACCCACAAATGGGCACTTAGGTTTTACCAAAACCTATGACTAAGTCAAATGTTCTTCTTTTTGGGATGTTATGAAACAATACATCAACAATTTTGTGGCAGAATGTGATGTTTGTCAACGAAACAAGGGAGAAACAATCAAATCTCATGGAAGACTAAAACTGCTTCTGATTCCACCTGTTATTTGCAAGGATATGTCAATCAATTTTATTGTGGGATTACCTAAATTGGGAAATAAATCAGTCATCATGGTGGTCATTGATCATCTTTCCAGGTATGCTCATTTCTGCTCTCTTCAACACCCATTTACCGCCTCCACTATGGATCAATGTTTCATGGATCAGGTCTTCAAGATTCATGCCATGAATTATTATATTGTTTCTTATGGATACCCCACTTGAGACATATGAATATTGGTGGCCACCCACCTTTTCCAACTGGATAAAAACAATTTTCTGGCAATTTTGGCAATTTACTATTTTTAGCAATTTTCACTTCCTAGGCCATTTTTGAGGGCCTAAATGAAAGATTTTTTGAATCGACATTATAAATTATATCCTATCACATGATTGAGGCCCCAAAATGAATCTCCTTGATGATACCTTTCAAATGGGCTATCATATGCCTAAAATGGAGATTGTATGCAAAAGTTACGACCCCAGGAAGTTAATGTACTAACTTACCCAAACGGGGCCCACATGAATTTTGGCACTTCATCTCCTAGGGTTAGGTTTATGGATGTCTAGGGTTTTTGGCATTCCTGTTTATTTTAAAATTCCTTCAAAGCCTCATTTTAATCAATATATTGCAAATGAGTGTAGCCGTCACATCTCTTCTCAGAGATAAACTGCCACCATTCCAGCAAGCTTGTTTCCGCTGCATTTTACAGTTTTAGCGTATTTTATTATTGAATAGAAAACTAGTTTTATTGTATCTCTTTTATTTTGTGTTAATAATATGTTAATAATATGTATTCATTTCATTCTTCTCATAAATCTAGATTAGTGGTATCAGAGTGGTCCACCCCTTGTCATCTTAATGCATGTCCCCAACAAGGTCAGAGTACAAAGAGTTGGGTCTTGAGTTTGTTTCTCTTCAGGAAAAAAGTTGTCGCATGCCCAAGAAAATTTTCATGGTAGGAGAAAAGAAATATGATGGGACAGGATATCCTTTCAAACTGTTGATTGAGAAATCTCTCGTGCAACAGAGGAACAAGATGATGGATAGTTTCACACAAATCCTTCGACGACTACCAACAGGAGACGCATATTTTCAAGCGGAGGCGTCACCCCTTTTATATTCCTATATTTGAAGGTTAGATAGACGTAGATGATGTAGACAAGTGGTTGAATCTGCTAGAAGGGTATTTTTCTATCCATAATGTAATATACCTCAAAAACTATCTGAAAAAAAGGATTTGTTTGCATAAAAATCCTTGAATAGTTCGAGATTCAAGAAAGTAAGGTTTTTGTTATAAATCTTGAGTCTGGAAGTTTTTAAGAGTCCTTACTATGGTCGACTATCATTACCATTCATCTTAAAGTTTTCTTATCGATGATAGGTGTTTACTCCTCATTTCAAAGTTTATTTCAATTTTTGTAATTATAATTACTTCCCTATCTATTTGTACCTATAACCATTACCACAGTCTTAACAACAAAAATGACTTTGGGGTTGATTGCCTAGGCCTCATGCGTTATTCCATACACATAACCACACGATGAAAATGACTGAACAAACTTAGGTAAAAGTAGAGTATTAGTCTATACTCCTCTGTGAAAAGTTGAAATATAAATAGACCCCTATAGTTTTTCTTTTCAAAATATCTGGATACAAGAGAGTGGTTAGGTAAGGTCTTCTGGTTAAACTCAGAGTGCGGATATTTCATAATACTTTGATCATATTCAAATTCACCTACACCATTGGATTTCAAGTACTGGGTCTTGAACTTATCCCATATTCCCACTGGCTGTGACCATGGGCCTAATCGAAATGCCTTTCACATTTCGACATTTTGGCAAGTCACAATCCCCGAAATGGAGCCAGAACAATGGTTCACAAAACTTCATAATATGATCCCTTCTTTTCCTAATCGAACAACTAATGGGATTTCAACATTTTTCCCTTCGAGCCATCATGACTCCAACATTATAAAATTCATGATCATAAAATCTCTGAAGTGATCGGACGGTTCACATAACTCATTGTGATGGATGATTGACGGGATTTCGGAGTTTTTCCTTTCGAGTTTTTGAGACTCACAATAGTCCCCTTTTGACATTTTAGAGTCTTTGAAATGCTCTAATATTTCGCGATTTCATCATCCTTGTCGTTATTGTACTTGACACCTTCAACCCCTGGCATATGAAACTCTGAATTGGCGATTAAGTCATGGTTTCACATATGTTTTAATGTTCTTTCCCTTGACTGTGAGACGGTACTACCCGAAAGAATCTAATACTCCTAAGAAAGAAATTGTTCTGGATCTCCTTAAGGTTTCGCAAATTTCTAAATTTGTTACAGACTTTGACTGTGGAAAGGGTAGACCGCTCTTTAAATAAAACAAGGGAAGCATAAAATCCTCTGATAGGCGTCGATTCCCATGATTGTTTTAGCATCCGATAAACAAAAGGGGTTTTCCAGATTTCCTTAACTTTCTGATGTAGATAGATTACTTCCAGTTTGCGTTTTATTTTCCAATACGTATATATGTGTATAATATATGAGTGCCCAGGTGATCCATAAAGTTCTTTCTATTTCGTATTTCTCTTCAATTCTTAAATGTAAAAGACAGGAAGTCTCTTGCATGATGGTTTGGAATTAGCGATATATTAAATGTTTCCTTTCGGCACAAATTTACTCAACTCCAATTGCTCAAATTTAGATCTATTTAATACGTCAGTCACAGAAATAAACCTATATCTATACCGATTGGTCTTCTTCAAGCATAAAGTGTATCTCAACATTTTGACTTCAAGTTAAACCTATCTGATTGCTCAAATTTAGATCTGTTTAATACTTCAGTCACAAAAATAAACCTATATCTATACAGATTGGTCTTCTTTAAGAAATACAAAGTATCCTATCATTTCGAATTCAAATTAAACCTATCTGATTACTCAAATAGAAAATCTATTTAATACTTTCATATACAATAATTTATGTACATAGTGACTTGTGATATGATCTGTTATTTCTATTCTACATCTCTCTCGGATGAATATCCTCCATCGTTTCTACCATTCCATTCATTACAGTATTAGAGTTGTTCCTATAACAAATAACTACTACTATGTTCCTACAGTTTTGTGAAAAACAAAGGTCAATCGGGTTTTGGCGATTACAAATGTCGAACATAAAAAAAACAAAAGACCACGTTGTTTGCCAAAATGTGAAATGTGGAAAGATTGTGGGCCCAACACTTCAGGATTTTGGGGTTCGGGATATCACGATTTCAAATGCCAAATAACAACACACAACAACTCCTGAATTGCAAAAAAGTGAATGGAATGTGGGACCAACACTTCGGGGTTTCGGGGTTTACGAACACCTGATGCATAAACAAAATGAAAGAGGAAATGCCGAAATGCGAAATGATATTAGGGTGTGGGCCCAACAATTTTGGGTTTCGATGTTTGGTAAAGCAAGGAACTCCACATATATATAAAAAGAAAGTCCCAAATGCTGAAATATCAATTTTGTATTACAAAATTCCGAAAATATAAACTTATGAGTTTATACACATATAATATTTAAAAGGGTACAATAGGACAACATTTTTCTGTATAAATTAATTTCTATTATATTCACTTAGATTCTCTTTTAATCAATGTATTGAATACCAACAGTATTAGACCTGAGCATCATAAATATAAATTTCACTTTCATAAGAGTTTGGTAATTATATACCGATGTTCTGTGGGATCTATGTTTGGTTTCCTGGGATTTTGACTATAGAAAGGATTTTCGCCATTGACGTTAATATCCCATTTTTCTTATTTACTTATATAAATATAATTATAGGTACTTCCATCTATCATTTTACTTACAAGAGTGACAATTCTCGAGTTGGGATGTTTGTTTTGAACTTCGCGACAACAGACATATTATATCCACGAAAGTAATTTTATCTTTTGTAACAAATATATATTTCAGCAGCCAAATGTGAACATTCCAGCAGACGTATTATAAATATATATATACAGATTTCCTTCGCATATGTTCCTCACAACGAATAGATATGATCATTCAAATAGTTTACATTATTGCAATTAGATATAATCACCCAACAAATACATTACATCAATTAGACATAGCCATTCAAAAATAGAGAGGTGTAGATCAACATATCTGAATCCAATGCACGGGAGGACAAAGGGAACAACCACATTCCTCCCAACCATAGAATAGGGAAACCAAAATCACTTTCTCGATTCACCCCCTAGCCTGACCATGAATCCATGAGGGAGAACTTGGAAAACTACTCCTCCGTAATGTCCTTCAACTTTAGTCGATTCCTCTTGCCTCACACTTACTCAATAGTGTTCATAACAACAATAAAATCAATAGTCTCTTTTTCCATCATACTTGGCAGTGTCCTGCCTCCTCACATATGTTATTTATCAATTTTGCCCAGGTCTTTTTCCCTCCCTTGGGAATTTTCGCATCTTTCTAAATCCCTGATTTTCAGGGGTTTCCAATGTACAAATCACTGATTTTCCACTTGTAATAATCAACCAAGAGGTAGTTCCATCATGTTCCCCACTCATGGAGTCATAGTCAACTAAATTTAACATGGTTGTTCCATTTGTCCTCCTGCAATTAATATAAAATAGTTTGTTTGCATACAAGTGTCATAGTCAAATAGTTAGTTGGGTCAAATGAAGTCTCTTCCCATAGTCATGTTAATTAATTACAATTATTAAATTCCAAATTCATAATTGCCATAAATGGAAAAAATTTTCCAAATTTGAATTTACTAAAAATAGAATAACTTTCCAATGAATTTAAATTTCAAAAATATTTTATTTTTGGGGATATCACATCCTTTTCCCCTTCAGTAAAACATTTTCCATTGTGTTTGTTCCCTTCTTGGAACAGGGTTGGATGAGATTGCCGCAAATCTCCCTTCAACTGCCAAGTGGCCTCCTCGGGACTAAAGTGCTTCCATTTCACCTTTACCTGAGTGGTGAGTCTGTTCCAAAGTGTTATTTCTCTCTGATCTAGAATGCATAGGGGTTCCACCAAGAGATCGCCTTCAGGTTCCACCTGCACCAATTTCTAGTCATTCATATGAGTAGGGTCATGAATATAATTTTTCAACAAAGAAACATGAAATACATTATGAATTTTTAGATTATCTAGAAGTGCAAGTTGGTATGCTACCGGTCCAATTTGAGCTAGTATATCGAAGGGCCCACAAAACTTGGGTTCTATCTTTGCACAATTCCCTAACTTCAACGAGATATTTCGGGATTTGACCTTCAAATAAACATGGTCTCCTACTTGAAATTCCAAGTGTCTTATTTTCTAATATGCATAGCTCTTTTCTCTATCTTGTGCTTCTTTCAAGTTTTGTTCTACCTCTCTTACCATGTTCTCCATTTCTTGGAGCATCTCTGGTCCAATCATGAGTCTGTCAGCCGTGTTACCCTAGCTAATTGGATTTGTACACTTTCTACCATACAGTATTTCGAAAGGGCTCAACTTAGCCAAAGTTTGGTACCCATTATTATATGCAAATTATACCAAGTGCAGGTAGTCTTCCCACTTGCTTGGTTTTGTTCTTACGTACATGCGAAGCATATCCTATATGATTTGGTTTGTCCTTTGAGTCTGTCCATCCATTTATGGATGATAGCTTGTACTGAAATTCAAGTTAGTGTTTATCCCTACAAACAATTCATTCCAAAGAGCGGATGTAAATTTTACGTCTCTATCTAAAATCACAATTTTAGGAATACCATGCAATCTAAAAATTTCTTTCATGAATATTTTAGCAATGTTTATAGATTTAAAAGTAGACTTTACAGGAATAAAGTGTGCAGACTTATTGAGTTTATCAATTACAACCATGAGAGAATCATTATGTTTCTGAGTTTTAGGCAAACCTGTTATAAACTGCAGTGATGTAGTCTCCCATTTCCATTCTAGTACTGGTAATGGCTATAATAGGTCGGTTGGATGTTGATGCTCCACCTTAAACTGTTGACAATATTGGCACCTAGCCAAGTATTCTGCTATTTCTCTCTTCATACTAGGCTAGAAAAATAGTTTTCTAAGTGCTGTTATTGTTTTATGATAACCTAGATGGCCAGAATATGCTTTCTTATGCACTTCGTCCAAAATTGTTGATTTCAATTCTATTGAATTTGGTATGTAAAGTATGTTTTTAAGTCATAATAGTCCTTTCTTATTGATGCTTATATTTGGTTTGTCAAAGTTGGCGGTCTTGTTTTGTAATTCTTTCGTTATCTTAGTGTAATTTCTGTCATTAATAACTTTTGTCCTTATTCGTTTTTCTAGATCACTTTCTTCCCTACTGATGGTTGTCTCAAATAACCCATGAACTCTTCTGCTTAAAGCATCTGCTACTTTATTTTCCTTACCCTTGATATGTATGACCTCAAAGTCAAATTTGCTCAAGAAGGCTAGCCACCTTGCTTGTCTTGCATTAAGATCTGGTTGGTTAAACATATATTTCACTCCACTATTATCTATCAATAGTAGGAATTTTCTTCCCATTATATAGTTTCGCCACATTTTTAAGGCATGTATTACTGCTACTAATTCTAGGTCATGAGTGACATAATTTTTCTTGTGTTCTTTTAATTTTCAGGACTCATAACAAATCACATGCCCTTCCTGAGTTAGGACACCACCTAGTCCCTCATTACTTGCATCAACACAAACTGTGAAGTCTTTATCTGGGTCTACTACCTTCAAAATGGGTGCCAATGTCAATAATTCTTTCAGCTTGTTAAAGTTGTCTCGACACTTTTGCGACCAGTTAAACTTGGTTCCTTCCTTTTGTAGTGACGTGATAGGTTAGGATATCTTGGAAAACCATTCTATAAATATACGATAATATTCGGTGATTCCCATGAATGACCAGATATCTACCACATCCTTAGGTACTAGCCATTCCATAATGGATTTTATCTTTGTCGGGTCTATGGAAATACCTTCTGAGGAAATGACATGTCCTAAATATTGTATTGTTTTTTGATAAAAGTCACATTTGTCGAATTTTGTGTATAGTTTTTGTTTCCTTAATGTTTGGAGAACTATTCTTAAGTGTTCATCATGTTCCTCCTCCATTTTAGAATAAAATGGAATATCGTCGATAAATACTACTACGAACTTGTCTAAGTACTGACTGAAAATGTTGTTCATCAAGAACATAAATGTGGTTGGTGCATTAGTGAGTACGGAAGGTATGAATACAAACTCATAGTGTCCATATCTTTTTCAAAAATATGTTTTGTTTATGTCCTCGTCCTTTATCCTAACTTGATGATAACCGGATTGTAAATCCAATTTTGAAAAGATCTTGGCCCCACCAACTTGATCGAACAGATCATTTATCCTTGGTAAGGAGTATTTGTTCTTAATGGTCATTTTTTTCAGTTGTCTATAACAGATACATAGTCTTAGAGTACCATATTTCTTTTTCATAAAGAGGATTGGTGCCCCCCAAGGTGAAACACTCGGTCTGATATACTCTTTGTCCAACAATTCCTGTAATTGGATTTTTAATTCTGTCAGTTCTGGTAGACTCATTCGGTAAGGTGCTTTTGAGATAGGGGTTGAACCAGGTAGCAAGTCTATGGAGAATTCTATTTCCCTTATAGGATGTAATTCTGGTATCTCATCCACAAACATGTTTTTGAATTCACGTAGGACAACAAGGTCTTCTAACTTTGGCTTATCTTCTTTTTCTAATAGATTTGTCACTTGGATGGCATAAACTTGACATCCCTTTCTAATACATTTCTTGAGTTGCATCACTGAAACTTGTCTGACTGATACAGGTTTTGGTATGCCTTGGGTTGTTCTAACAATGCCAAAATCATCTTTATAGATAAGTATATTTGTATAACAGTCTAGTACTGCTTTGTGTTGTTCCAACCAATCCATCCCGATAATCATATCATAAGATCCTAGTGGCAAGGTGTTCATATTGGTCCTTATCTTTTGACCACCTAAGTTGAACTCAAAATCAGAAATAAAGTTAACTACTTTCCTTTTAGTACCTGTTGCTAGTTGTACCAGCCATGATTTTGCATGCTTCAGTTTCTTAAGTTTATTCGACTCTACTATATTAGGAGTAATATAACTTAACGTAGCTCTAGGTTCAATTAAAACATAAATTTGAGTGTCATTGATTTTACCTTTGATTTCTACCACTGAGGACTGGTGGTCATCTTGTCAACCATCTATGGCTACATTTATCCGATGCAGGCTTCTGCCCACGTCTTCTGCTGTCGAGGCTTCCTGTAGATTATGAACAATAGTTTTGTTTGCTAAAGTTAAATGTGGATAGTTCCTCCTTAAATGAGGCTCTCCACACTCCCAATACTTTAACGGCTCGCGTGAGTTGGCCCCAAACTCATGTTTACCACTACCTTACTTATTCAGATGATTGGAGTGAAAATCCTTCCTTGGGAATTTTTTTGTTGCATTCCGATAAGGAGCTGGCTGATATCCCTTCTTCCGTTGGTTCATTCAATCTTGCTTTTTATCCTTCCAAGTCTTGGGAAACTCTAACTTTTGTTTATACTAGTAATATCACATTTGTTCTTTCCTGAGTACCTCACTCAAGGATTTGGGGTTGTCAAACTCAATTCTGTCCCTATAGGCCTATGGTAAACAACTTAAGAATCGCTATATTTTTACCTTATCCTCCTGGATGTATGGTACGAACCTTAGTAGTTCCAGAAATTTATTTATAAGGTCCTCCATCATCATTTTTCCGATTCGTAACTCATAAAATTATTTTGTCTTTCTTTCATAATAGCTTTCAGAAAGGTATTGTTTCTTGAAATACTTCTTAAAGTCGAACCATTCCAATTGTTTCTCCTTTAGGCCCTTGGCCAATTTCAAGTCTTGCCACCAAATGTTGGCCTTCCCCTTTAGATTGTAGATGACCATTCTGACCTTCATGTTTCTGAAATAATTGTAGATCTAGAAGTATTTTTTGATGTCCAACAACCATGCCTCATCTTCTTCTCTTGTCCTAGATTCTCCATCAAAGGTAGTTGGTTTAATGTTTTTAAATTCTTCTTCAAGGTGGTCTGCTTGTTTTCTTTTTCTGTTTGGTATGGTTTTGTCTTCAGTTGAAGGTGTCCCTTCAGATGAACTGTCTCCTTTCTCTGTTTCTGGTCCAGAATTTTGGGAGACCCTTTTGCTGACTTCTTCATCATGGTTATCGTGTTTTGGGATTTTCTTTGTTACTATACTATGCAGTAAGACTTCATTTATCTCTTGTTGTTCCTGCTGTGCTTTCTTCAATTTTTCATTGTCGGCCTTGAAAACCTACAGTTCAAAAACAAGATTCGTTATTGTTTCCAACACCTCCATGGGTGATCTTCCATCACTATTTTGTCTTGGATATCCAGGAGGTCCTTGCTGTGGATTTCCTTCCATACTGATTATGCACCCTCCTGAGTTGCCATAATTTACAAAAACAGAAAGGTCTTTCTGTTTGTAACCATAAGATTTATTAGTTTTACACAAGTCATAATATATACTAAGCAAATAATGTGGCCCTGTTCAGGCCCAGTGTTGTAGATTTTTCTTTGATACCACATGTAATATCCCTAAAAAATTGTCTGAAAAAAAAATTGTTTTCATAAAAATCCTTGAATAGTTCGAGATTCAAGCAAGTAAGATTTCTTTTATAAATCTTGAGTCTGGAAGTTTACAATTGTCCTTACTGTCATCAACTATCATTACCATTCAACTTAAAATTTTTTGATCGACGATAGGTGTTTACTCCTCATTTCAAAGTTTATTTCAATTCCTGTAATTATAATTACTTCCCTAACTATTTGTACCTATAACCATTACCACAATATTAAAAACACAAACGACTTTGGGGTTGATGGCCTAGGCCTCATGCATTAGTCCATACAGATAATCACACGAAGAAAATGAACAAACAAACTTAGGTAAAAGTAGAGTATTAGTCTATACTCCTCTGTGAAAAGTTGAAATATAAACAGACCCCTATAGATTTTTTTTTCAAAATATCCAGATATAGGATAGTGGTTAGGTAAGGCCTTTTGATTAAATTCAGAGTACAAATATTTCATAATTCTCCAATCATATTCAAATTCACCTACACCGTTGGATTTCAAGTACTGGGTCTCGTGCTTATTCCATATGCCCATTGGCTATGACCATGGGCCTAATCGAAATGCCTTTCACATTTCAGCATTTCAGCATTTCAGCAAGTCGCAATCCCCAAAATGGAGCCAGAACAATGGTTTACAAAACTTCATAATCTGATCCCTTCTTTTCTTAATCGAATGGTTGATGGTATTTCGGTGTTTTTCCCTTCGAGTCATCATGACTCCAACATTATAAAATTCATGATCATAAAATCTCCAAAGTGATCAGACAATTCACATAACCCACTGTGATGGACAATTGATGGGATTTCAGAGTTTTTCCTTTCGGGTTTTCGAGACTCACAATAGTCCCCTTTTGGAATTTCAGAGTCTTTGACATGCTATGATATTTCACAATTTCATCATCCTTTCCTTGAGCGTCCTTGACACCTCCAACCATCGGTATCTGAAACTCTGAATTCACGATTAAGTCGTGGTTTTTCATTTTTTTTAATGTCCATTCCCTTGACTATGAGACGGTACTACCCGAAAGAATATAATACTCCTGAGAAAGAAATTGTTCTGGATCTCCTTAAGGTTTCACAAATTTCTAAATTCGTTACAAACTTTGACTGTGGAAAGGGTAGACCGCTCTTTAAATAAAACAAGGGAAGAATAAAATCTTCTGATAGGCATCAATTCCCATGATTGTTTTAGCATCTGATAAACAAAAGGGGTTTTCCAGATTTCCTTAACTTTTTGATGTAGATAGATTACTTCCAGTTTTTGTTTTATTTTCCAATACATATATATGTGTATAATATATGAGTGCCCAACTGATCCATAAAGTTCTTTCTATTTCGTGTTTCTCTTCAATTCTTAAATTTAAAAGACAGGAAGTCTCTTTCATGATGGTTAGGAATTAACAAAATATTAAATGTTTCCTTTCGGTGCAAATTTACTCAACTTCGATTGCTCAAATTTATATCTATTTAATACTTATGTGATAGAAATAAACCTATATCTATACTGACTGATCTTCTTCAAGCATACAATGTATCCCAACATTTCGACTTCAAATTAAACCTATCTAATTGCTCAAATTTAGATCTGTTTAATACTTCAATCATAGAAATAAACCTATATCTATATAGATTGGTCTTCTTTAATCAATATAGAGTATCCTAGCATTTTGAATTCAAATTAAACCTATCTGGTTTCTCAAATAGAAAATCTATTTAATACTTTCATATACAATAATTTATGTACTTGTCATGCCCTGTACAAACTGACTTATGATATGATCTATTATTTCTATTCTACCTCTATCCCGGATGAAGATCCTCCATTGTTTCTACTAGTCCATTCATTAGAGTATTAGAGTTGTTCCTATAACAAATAATTCCTACTATGTTCCTACATTTTTGTGAAAAACATAGGTCAATCAGGTTTCGGCGATTACAAATGCCGAACACAAAAAAAACAAAATACCATGTTGTTTGTCGAAACGTGAAATGCGGAAAGACTGTGGGCCTATCACTTCGGGGTTTCAGGGTTCGGGATTTCTCGATTTCAAATGCCAAATACCAACACACAACAACTCCTGAATTGTGAAAAAGTGAATGGAATGTGGGGCCAACACTTCGGGGTTTTGGGGTTCAAAATTTCAAGGTTTACGAACACCTGATGCACAAACAAAATGAAATAGGAAATTCTGAATTTCGAAATGAGATTAGGGTGTGGGCCCAACAATTTTGGGTTTTGGTGTTTTGTAAAGCAAGGAACTTCGCATATATGTAACAAGAAAGTTTGGAATGTCGAAATATCAATTTTGTATTACAGAATTTCGAAAATCAAAACTTATGAGTTTACACACATATAATCTATAAAAGGGTACAATAGGATAACAATTTTTTGTATAAAGTAATTTCTATTATATTCACTTAGAGTCTCTTTTAATCAATGTATTAGACACCAACAATACTAGATCTGTGCATCATAAATATAAATTTCACTTCCATAAGAGTTTGGTAATTATATACCGATGTTTTGTGGGATCTATGTTTGGTTTCTTGGGATTTTGACTATAGAAAGGATTTGCCCCATTGAAGTTAATCTCCCCTTTTTCTTATTTACTTATATAAATATAATTATAGGTTCTTTTGTCTAGCATTTTACTTACAAGAGGGAAAATTCTAGAGTTGGGATTCCTTTTTTGAACTTCGCGACAACAGACAGATTATATCCATGAAAGTAATTTTATCTTCCGTAAAAATATATATATATATTAGTAGTCAGATCTGAACATTCCAACAGACGTATTATAAATATATATATATATATATATATATATATATATATAGAATTCCTTCACATGCATTCCTCACAATGAATAGATATGATCATTCAAATAGTTTACATTACTACAATTAGATATAATTACCCAACATATACATTACATCAATTAGACATAGTCATTCAAAAACATAGAGGTGTAGATCAAGATATCTTAATCCAATCCATGGGAAGACAAAGGGAACAACCACATTCCTCCACACCGTAGAATAGGGAAACCAAAATCACTTGCCCGATTCACCCCCTAGCCTGACCATGAATCCATGGGGGCGAACTTGGAAAACTCCTCCTCCGTAATTCCCTTCAACTTTAGTCGATTCCTCTTTCCTCACACTTACTCAGTAGTGTTCATAACAACAATAAAATAAACATTCTCTTTTCCCAGCATACTTGGCAGCGTCCTGCCTCCTCACATATACTATTTATCAATTTTGCCTAGGTCTTTTTCCCTCCCTTGGGAATTTTCACAGCTTTCTAAATCCCTAATTTTCAGGGGCTTCCAATGGTTGAATCATTGATTTTCCAATTGTAATAATCATCCCAGAGTTAGTTCCAACATATTCCCCACTCATGGAGTCATGGTCAGCTAAATTTAACATGGTTGTTCCATTTGTCCTCCTGCAATTAATATAAAATATTATGTTTTCATACAAGTGTCATATTCAAATAGTTAGTTGGGTCAAGTCAGGTCTCTGCCCAACAATCATGTTAATTAATTACAATTATTAAATTCGAAATTCGGAATTGCCATAAATGGAAAAAAAAAATCCAAATTCGAATTTACTAAAAATGAAATAACTTTCCAATGAATTTAAATTTCAAAAATATTTTATTCTTGGGGATATCACACATAACCTATTGAATAGATGAAATATTACTATTGCACTCCTCAAATCCATCCCCCATGTCAAAGATTGGTGGGAAATGTTTTGTGACCAAAAGGAATCATAGGAACCCTCATTATTTACAGTAACAACCATCTGAGATTCCTTCAGGGATGTCATTAAGGAACAATACTACCCTGTCGAAAGTTATGACGACTTATATATCAAATGGACCACACTGCAACAAGAAAGAGACCAATCATTGGCAGATTTCACAAATATCTTCCATACCTTGGACACCAAGCTGGGTATCAAAGATTCGAAACGACATATGGTGCTCAAGTATCATGGTGCTCTGCATAGATACATACAGACTGAAATGGAATTTCTATACATCTCATATTTGGGCAAGGCCTAATGATATACCATCAAAATCGATCAGAATCTCAAACAAAAGACGCGACATTTTGGGCCTGGAAACCCTCACAACAAAATATAGGAAAGTGTGGCCCCAACCCATAGAACAAAGGAAAGAGAAAAGATGGATAGTATCAGGACAACCAATCCAAGCCACAAGAAAATAAGGACACTGGAAAGACAAAAAAGTATACCGGGAAGTGTTGTGACTTCCATAAGATCCCTTGGCATAAAACTGTTGATTGTCGCTCAAAGAAGTTGCTTGTGGTCGAAGTAAAATCCTATGAATCATATGCAGAGTCTGACTCTGATCTAGAACCATAAAGGGGAAGACAAATCATTGATGCAGAACCCAATGCCACTGTTGCTACCACCAAGCTCTAGCCTGGTGAACCAGACGAGCCAGAAGAAGGAGAGCACCTCTTCCATTCACAAATGTGGGTAAAAGGCACCACGTTGCACTTCATCGTTGATAACAGTATCCAGAAGAACCTCATCTCTGTAGATTTCATCAAGAAGCTAGCCCTGCCCAGAACGCCTCATTCACAACCATACGCCATTGGATGGCTCTGCCAAGGAATCGATCTTCGCGTCATCCAAAACTGTCGATTGTCATATGGAATCAAGCCCTTCAAAGATGAGGTATTGTGCGATGTTTCTCCTCTCGAAGTTTGTGATGTTATTTTGTGCCAACCTTATTTATGGAAACATCATGTTGTATATGAATCTAGGCCTCGTAGTGTTATTATTACTTTGAATAGGAAACTGTATAGGATATCTCAGGCAGTCCTACCTAGTGCAATTTACTTGATCTCTGCTAAGCAATGCAGGAAGTTCATCTCTCAGACAGGGAAGTTTCTCTTCTTCATGATTCGCTCTCAGAATAAGAAAAATATCACAACCACATCTAGGGTCTTTGCAGCCAACCTCTCCACATAGAAAAAGAAAATATATAAGGTCATGGAAGAACACTCAGATATCTTCTCCTCACCTACCAAGGTACCTCTGCAATGCCAGGTCAAGCACCCCATCGATCTGACCCCTAGTGCATCACTTCCCAATGGGCCAGTCTATCGTCGCTCTCTGTTAGAGAATTAGGAGATCAATAGAAAAATCCAAGAAATTCTTCACAAGGGGTGCATCTGTCCCAAATCATCACCTTGTTAGAGACCAATCATGCTGCAAAAAAAGAAACATGGAACCTGGCGACTCTGCATTGATTACCGGGATCTGAATAAAATCACAGTCAGAAAGAAGTACCCGATTCCCTGAATCAACAACCTCCTTGATCAACTCATGGGGGATAAATACTTCAGTAAGATTGATATGAAGTCTGGCTACCAACAGGTCCCTATAGAACATACAGATGTATGGAAGACCACCTTCAAGTCAAAGGAAGGCCTTTTTGAATGGTTTTTCATGCCCTTTGGTTTGACAAATGCTCCAACCACTTTCATGAGGATAATGGACGATATCCTGCAACCATTCAACAATAATTTTGTAGTGGTGTATCTGGATGACATTATCATTTACAACAAGACTTGAGTTGAACACTTGAAGCATATTCAATAGGTTTTCCACACCCTAAGGCAACACAAGCTATATGCCAACTTGGAAAAATGCTCCTTCACCATGGACAGGGTCCATTACCTAGGCTACATCATTGATCAACATGGTGTACATGTGGATCCAACCAAGATCCAGTCATCCGTGACTAGCCAGCCCCAACCAAACTCAATGAGCTTCGAAGCTTCTTGGGCCTTGCCAATTTCAACTATAGGTTTGTGTTGGGATTCTCCCATATTGCATGGGCCCTCAACCAAATCACCAGGGGTGGTGGTAAGGAAAAATTTGCATGGGCCCGGTCCCAACAACAAGCGTTCGATGATTTGAAGCAATGCTTGTGCTCATCCTGAGTACTTTCACTACCAGACCTGGAACATCCCTTTGATATTGAGACAAATTCTTTAGACTATGTTGTGGGCATCGTTCTCACTTAGCGTGGACACCCTGTGGCCTATCATAGTGAGACACTATCCGATGTTGTCTGTAAGTACCTTACTTACAACAAAGAAATGTACTCCATTGTGAAAGTATGTCGTTAATGGAGACATTACATTCTTGGGAAGAAGATAGTCATCCACACTAATAATAAGACACTGTAGTTTATGTAGACACAAGGAAAATTGCAGAATGATTGCCATCAAAAGTGGTCCACATACTTTCAAATCCACCTTAACATCAAGTATAAAATAGGAAACACAAATCGCATTGTTGATTTCCTCAGCAAACCAGAAGCTGCGACACTCACCAGAATGATAGACTCTTGCAACCATGAGACCTCTGGATGGCCCCAATTCTACAAAATAGACAAAAACTTTTCCACCACCTACCAAATTTTGGCTGGAAACATAGTTTTCGATAATTTCTATCTTCAGGATGGGTTGTTGTGTCGTCTGGGCCATATCCATGTTCCATAAAGTGAATGAGTGAAGCTGATCTAGGAAGCCCACTACAGTCGAGTGGTAGGAAAATTTGGCATTTAAAAGACAGTGGTGATGCTACAAAAACATTTATGCTAGCCGAAACTCTGACAGGAGGTTAGAAAGTATATCAGGTGCTGCACTACCTGCACTATTGCAAAACCAACCACTAAGAAACAGGGCCTATACACCCCTCTTCCTACTTCTAACAGGCCATGGGAATCCATCTCAATGGACTACATGTCAGGCCTCCCAACCACCAAGCAGGGAAATGATTGTGTTTTTGTGGTTGTTGACCACTTTTGTAAGATGGCGATTTTGGTTTCTTGTGAGAAGAGCATCATAGTAGAGGCCACTTCCAAGATATTCTTTGAACGGGTTTGGGTACATTTTGGACTCCCAGAAAGAATTGTCTCAGTAGGGATAGTCAATTTCTCAGCACATTCTAGTCAAGCCTCTGGTCACTGTTGGACACCAAGGTAACCAAATCCATGGCCTTCCACCCCCACACAGATGGCCAAACTGAGGTCGTAAATCGAATGGATGAACATATCCTTCCCATGTATAGTTCAAAGAAACCTCACACATGGGATGAGATCCTTCCCTATTTCCATCATAGCTACAACCGATCCCTGAATAGCTCAATCAGCCACAACCCCTTTCAGGTGGGGTTGGGATTCCAACCATTGGGTCCCATAGATATTTCACTTCCCCTTACAGTCAGCTCGACCGACTCATCTCCTATTCCAACTGAAGTTGACAAAGCCATCCGATTCATTGAGAGGATATAGCACATCTGCCAAAAGTTTTAGGATATCCTAAAAAATTCCAATGACAAGTACAAACAATGCCATGATCAACATCGAGTGCCACATAAGTTTGAGGTGGGAGACAAATTTTGGCTGCACTTGTAGAAAGAATGCCTTACAGGACCCCATTGGAAGATTTTCCCACTCTCTTATTGGTCATACACCATAATCAAGGCCATGGGGGATAATTATTTTGAGCTCAACATTCATTATTTCCTTGGCCTGCACCCAGTGTTCAATGTGGATCTCCTTCGCCCTTATTTCCCACCATTATTGGACACCTCAGACGTAGCAGAACAACTAACACCAACAAAGAAGCTCAACCCCAATTGAATATAATAGGAATAAAATATGAATATTGTGGACACATATATCAAGTGAACTTGATAGCAAAGGATCCAGCTTTATCGAGTCATCAAAGCAGGGCAGCTCCTCCACCAAGGCAAGTGGCTCACTTGGGGCCAAATTCAGCAGAAATTTCCTCATTTGATGGGGGAACTCAATGAAATGGATACCATTTCTTCCTAAGGATGGAGGATTGATACATATGGATATTGGTGGCCACCCACCTTTTCCAACTGCCTCAAAAAAATTTTCTGGCAATTTTGGCAGTTTACTATTTTTAGCAGTTTTCACTTCTGGGGCCATTTTGAGGGCCTAAATGAAGGATTTTCGGGATCAATATTCTCAATGATTTCCCACAAAATGATTGAGGCCACAAAATTAATCTCCTTGATGATACCTTTCCAATGGGCTATCATACACCTAAAATAGAGATCGTATGCAAAAGTTACAACCTCAGGAAGTTAATGTACTAACTTACCCAAACAAGGCCCACATGACCTTTGGCGCTTCATCTCCTAGGGTTAGGTTTTTGAATGTATAGGGTTTTGGGCATTCCTATTTATTGTAAAATTCCTTCAGAGCCTCATTGTAATCATCTTCTTGCCAATGAGCGCAATCGTCACATCTCTTCTCAGAGATAAACTCCCACCATTCCAGCAAGCTTGTTTCCACTGCATTTTACAGTTTCAGCTTATTTCATTATTGAATAGAAAACCATTTTTACTGTATCTCTTTTATTTTATGTTAAGAATCTATATTCATTTCATTCTTCTCATAAATCTAGATCACCACTTTCACCAATAGTTTTTGGCAAGAACTATTTAGGTTATAGGGCACCCAATTGCATCTCATCACATCTTAGCATCCCCAAATTGATGGTCAAACTAAAGTTGTCAACAAGTGTTTGAAAACATATTTTAGTTTTTTTCAGCAGAAAGGAAAAATCAATGGGCTCAATGGTTACCAGTAGCTAAATGGTGGTACAATGCTTCTTACCATAAAACTACTGACATGACTCCTTTTAAAGCAGTATATGGACAAAATCCACCTTCATTTCTCTGATACCTTCCAGGTGTCTCAAGGGTCCAGGAGGTTAACCAAACTCTTATAGTTTGATAAGCTATTCTTTATACAATTAAAGATAATTTGGTCATGGCCCAGAATCACATGAATAAATAGGAAGATCAAGGTCACTTTGATCATCAATTTGTTGGAGGAGACTAGACATTTCTTCGACTGTATAATAAAAATCACTTCTTTTTCTTTCAAAAAACATTGTGAAGACCTTCACCCTAACTCATGAGGTTCTTACTATGTAAGGAGGGTGGATTTGAGGGGTAAATGTGTGCACTTATTATTTGAATATTCACCCTACAATCATTTTTTGTGTCCTCCTTCAGTCCCCACCCCTACAAAAATGAGGGTGGGGATAGGGCTGAATGTGTGCATTTGTGGGGATGTGGATGGAGGTGTGTATAACAAGTGGAAACCTTTACCCCCAACCCCCATGAATGTAGGTAAAGGTAGTGAAGGCATAAATACAAATTCCATATATTATTCCATATAATCAAACGCCACCTTCACATATTCATCCCACTCTTATAAGATGCATACTTTTACCCCTTATCCTTATAGGTTATTCAAAAGTTCATTACAACACAAGATATTTAAAAAGTCAAATTCCTATGTCACGTTTGACCTATAAACTAGTGTAGATATTTCACTGGATCAATTTGTCACAAAACATCTAATAAATAAAACTAAAATGTACACTATGAAGGTTAAATTCCTTTATATTCTAGAATATATAGTTACGGGTTTTCTACTTATCCATGAAATACATAAAAAATGAAAAATAGAGAACATTAAAACACAATCACAAGCGATTCAAAAAATAACACAAATATTTTCTTTAGGAAACCCTTATAGGAGAAAACCCAACTAGAAGGTGAGGCTTCTCTACTCTCTTTTCTCTGGCATAGAAATAATGCAATTACAAAGGATAATGCACTATCTATGGACTTACCTAATACATGTGGTCTATTAAGATTCTACAAAACAATAACCCCCTCTATTATTATATCTAATTTCCCACTCCCAATTTTTTATCTCTACTTGGAACAAAATACAATAACATAGAATGAAACCCCTTCTCCTCCTAGCATCCTAGTATTTAACATAGCTCAATATCCATATAGGGTTAGGTTCTTTAATTTATTAACCTTTGATTATGATAATATTTTGAACCTTCTATATTCTTATTGAAATTATTGACATGGATATCCTCATATGCATGAGTAAGAGGGATAACGTGGCTAAAATAGCATCCTCTCATACCATGGTGGTAAACATGATAGTTCAACTTGTGGAAGGCATAAATTTTGCATATTATCCTTGATTGAAACATTGTATAAACAATTGGAAATGTATTGAAGTTTAAAACACCATCAAGGGGTGGGCATGAGTTTTGGTCACTAGAGCCCCAAAAAATACCATTTAATTCCACAAAATGGCTCCAAAAGGTTCCAGACCCAAATTTTCCAAATTGAGACCTCGCACTAAAATGGCCCTGCAAAAAAATTCATCCATATGTTTCCACTCTAAAATAATTGAGATAGATGAAAAATAATATAATGATCCAATCCAAATCATACCTCCCCATTTCGGGATAATTTTGATCCCAAAATATTTATTGAATGAGGTAAGGAAATATTTCCTCTACCTTCCCCCTGGAGTAGAATTTTTCTTTTCTTGGAAGTTTCCCTTTCAACCCAATATGCCAATGGTCATGATTCACTTGTATTGTATTTCTAGACATCTTCTACAAAAATGTTTCCTCTTCCAACTTTGCTTGAGCATCTGGTGCTAAATCCTCTATGGAAGTTAGGACATTCTCCTCCTCTTGATCCAACATGGAGGGATCATAGAGTTTGAGATTATGTACATTCACTATGGACTAAATGCACATGTATGAGGGTAAATTGATTCTATATGATTCATCTCCCACATTTTCAAATACCTCGAAAGGACCATACCTTGGAGCCTTGATATTCTTACCAGGACATTGTAACGTTTCCTTATTTAGTTGTAATCATACTCAGTCTCCCACTCTAAATTTTCTATCTATTCTGTGTTGGTCATGTCTATCCGTGTACTTTTCATGTGACTTATTCAACATCTCATGTACTTGAAAATGGATTTCCCTGACCTTATTAACTTTTTTTTCTACTTTTAATGTGTCCCCTTTGAGGTCCTCCCTAAATACTTGTTTTCCATATACAACATGTAAGGGTGAAAGTGGAAAATATCAAAAGAAAGTTTCAAAAGGTGACTTACCAATAGAAGTGTGGAATACTCTAGTATAAGAGTGTTGTAAATATATCATATTTTCATCACAGGTCTTTCGATACTTCTGATTGTAACCCCTCAAACGTTGTACCAAAGTCAAGTTGGCTACTTCTGTCTGCCCATCTATTTGTCGATGGAATGTTGTAGAACTCTTCAACTTACTATCCATATTATCTCGCAATGTAGTCCAGAAGGAACTAAGAAATATGGTGTCCCTATGTGATACGATTCTCCTTGGTATCCCAAAGTCCACCCATATTTGTTCAAAGAACAAGTTTGTTTCTTCCTATCCCTTTATGGTATTTTTACAAGGATTGAAAATGCCCATTTTGGTGAGCCTATCAACTACCACAAATAAATACTCATGACCATTCCACGTGGTTGGTAAAACACCCATATAATCCATGGAAATTATTTCCCAATGTAGAGTCAGTAAATTCAAGGGATGGTATAGACCTTTCTTTGTGTTACTGGGATTTCTGGTATAAAAAAGTATACATCCTCTAATATATCATGCTACATATTATTGAATTATGGGCTAGTAAAAATACCTCTATAAGTTGGAAATTGTCTTCCCAACACTAAAATTTCCTACAACCTTTGAGGTGTAAGGCTCTCTGATAAGCTACAATCGTTCAACTTTAGGAATACAAATCTTGGCGATATTATAGAGTAAAACATTTTGGAAATGATATTAAGTATTGCTGTCACCTTATTCTATATGAATTTTTCATTGTAGCTCCTAATACACCTCCTTGAAGTCATCATATTCTATCTATGCCTCTTTGTATGCATCATAGGTAAAAGGATCCATGTTCATTAGATTTCGTAAAGATGTAATATTGGATGTATATGGTCATGAAAGTATGTCAACCAACCTATTTGTTCTACCCTTCTCATACTTTATGACCAAATGAAATTTTGTAAGAACCCCATCCATTTGTAGTGCTTGGTTTGTTGTAAGTTACTTTGGCCCTGCAAATACTAGAGAGGTTGGGTGATCTATGTGGATGATGATCTCCTTACCCATCATATAGTGCCTCCAAATTTTGATAGATTGTACCAAGACGTAGATCTTTTTGTTGTAGGTAGGGTAGTTGAGGAAATCCCCATGAAATACTTCATAATGTTATAAGAATTAGCTTTCTCCCTACATCAAGACTACTCTCATGGAATACCCATTTACATCTATCCCCACTTTGAAGGGATTCTTCATGTTTCGAAGTGTGAGAATTGGTGCTTGGCTAATCTTTATTTTTATCTCATCAAATTCATTTTTCTAACTATCCCCCCAATGGAAACTCTTATTTCTCTCTATTATTACATGGATTGGTGTAGCTACTATTGAAAATGGAGCTAAAAAATTATGCAAATACTATGTTTCCCAAACAAATATCCTAACTCCTATGCAATTAGTAGGAACTAGAAATTTCATTATGGCCTCCATCTTGGTTAGTTGGTGAGATCTATCTTTATTTCACCTCCACCAGTCACATACCCTAGATACACCAAAGACTACAAAGGAAATTCACAATTTTTGAGATTGGCCAAAAAATGGTGCTTCTTCGAGGTCTCTAACACCTTCATAAGATGTGAGATGTGCTTCTCACAAGTAGCACTATATAGAAGTATATCATAAACATAGACAATAACAAATGAATCTAGATAAGGGAATAAAACATCATTCATCAGTCTCATAAATGGATGTGGTGCATTGCATAAACCAGATGGAATAACCGACCACTCATACAAATATTTCCTTATCTTGAAGGCTCTCTTCCAAATATATTATTATTTTATTTGTACATCGTGATATCTGAATTCAAAATCCATCTTAGTGAAGTACTTGGCATGTTGAAGATGGTACAATAGATCATCGATCCTCGGTAGAGAGTACCAAATTGTTAGTGTAATCTTGTTCAATTCCCTATACTCGATACACATTTTGGAAGTCTCCTCCTTCTTGGGAAAAGTTATGATGGGTGACCCACAAGATGAGGAACTTGATCAAATCATGCCTTGCTCCAAACACTACTGCAACTACTTCTTTACTTCATTTTCTTCCAAATTGGACTTTCTATACAACTCAATATTTAGTAAGGGGGATTCTGGCAATACTTGGATTATGTGCTCCACTTTCCTCTTCGGTGGTATCCCTTTAGGCTCATGGAACACTCCCCTATATTCCTTTAGAAAATCGTTCGATTCATGTTTCTGATCCTTAATACAACCTTCCATGGATGGATTTACTTTTAATGACTCTTCACCCACCTGATTTTCTCTTAGAAAATATAAAACATATTTCTTTCTAGAACTAATCAATTTCTTAGCATCATTGGAACTTTTTGTGAATTTTTTTATTTTCCTTTATGTGCATTAATGATGAAGTATTTATGATCCAAAAATGGGAGTTTTTATTGACAAATTTCAATTTAAGTTTATGTACTTTATGCATCAGATCGATAAGAATACAAAACACATAAACTCTATAACTTGTTGCGGAATTATAATTATGAATTTTACTTGATGCTCATGAGTGATTAAAGAGTTCATCCATCATAAACCATGATGAAAAATAAGAGAAAATAGCAACAAAAAAGAAATATAGGTAGACAAAATAACTTGTTAATGAAGTTCACCAATCTTTGTCTACGTCTCCGGGCCCGCTTCCAAGTGGAGAACCTCTTTATTTATCTTAAAATTCTCAAGTTCTCTTTACATTGGCTCTTTGTTGTTAAAAAATACGTTTGATATGTTGTACAAGACCTCATTATTCAAATACATACAAAACTCAACAATATCTTGTCAAAACATGACTCAATGCCTTTCATAACATGAGAAATGGGCAAATTACACAAGATGCTCCTCAAAATCCTTGCATAAAAAAGTTACCCCTCAAGATTAAAAAGCTCGGTTATATAGTTTTTAGGCCCAAAAAGAGAAGCCCAACTTCCCCTGAAGATCTAGCCTTTTTTTTGGATCAAATCCCCCTCCAAATAGCCAAGAAATCCTCAAAAATGCCCATTCTCAGCAAAACTATAGGCAAATAAACCCACTGCACAAAAAAATCAAAATAATCCCAAAAGGGTTGGGTGCACATGAAACAATAGGTCACATGGGTACTAAGTTGGCCAACCACCATCCCTTTTGGCTACGCATTGGCACCTAGCCCTCAAAATTAGGTCATGTGGTGTTGTGCAATGGAACCGCACCGCTCATATTGTGCCTAACCCATGGTTCTAGCCCCACCTTGTTTAGTGTAAAGGTGTTATCCTTGTGCCCCCCTTTGTTGACTGGTATGGTGGAGTGCACATGTGGTATGGTGCTATGGAGTGTATAGATCCTCAAGCTGGTGGTTAAACAAATAGCACCTGTGCCCTGTGGTTATGTGAAACAAATAGAATTTGTGGGTTGGGGCTTAGCCCTAGCCCCCTTTCCATCACATAATACATTTTACTTTATATATTAAATAGTGGGTGGTAGTAACAAGAATAAAAACATGGCTCGTTGGCAATGGACCTTTCCCAAAGGAATACACTTGACCATAGGTCATGGGTTCAAAACCCATGGACCACCAACAATATTTTTGAACTTCCATTCAACTAGTGATGGGTTTCCATGTGGAAACCCATGTCTAGGCCACATGGAACCCTTTCATTGGTCCTCAATGATGTGACTTGTCAACACTGTATTGGTCCACCATGTGCCACTTGGTGAAGTGGGTTTCGTCCCTATCACTGCCTAGTTACACTATTTTTGTGATGCCATATGTCACTTTGTTGATGTCAGTAGGGCGTCTTTCTGACACCATCATTGACTTCTTGCCAATTGACCTCTTGATTTTGTTTTAGCTATTTTGAAAATGGGTTAGACTGCAATAACTCTCGCATACAAAATTTATTTGAGAAATTAAATATATGGTCAGAATCAGCGTGATGAGCCAGTCACAATGGAATTGGTTTCATTAAATTCTGAGAAATTTCATTATTGAGCATTTTATAGACCTAGGGAGCCTCCTATATCATTCCTCCCTACTTGGAAGCTTTTGGACCACGAAAATTCTAGTTTTACTCAGGTAAGAAGTGACAGTACTGCCTCCCCACTTGTCCTGTATCATCCATCCTTTTTGTTGGGACAATGATCACCTGACTAATCACAACAAACATAAAAAATGAAATAGCATTATTTATCAAAGTAATCATCCCATTTATTGAACAATCATATACATTCTTTGTCGCATTTAGCATCCATACACCACTGAATAACATAAAACTAAACAACATTGATTAATATGTGAATGAGAATGAAAAAACATCCTTCTCCTTCTGAACAGGAACAATAATCAAAGTATGCAACTGAACCTCATGTTGTACTTCTTGTGACACTTTATAATTGTTAGAAACATATTGAACCATCTAATGTTTAGCATCACTAACTTCCTGATTTGTTACAGACATAAGTGTTAAACTTTTTTTTTCATTTACCATTCTTTCTAACTACCTTGTAGTTGCAAAAGATCAGTTCGTTTTTATGCGATAAGAAAGAACAATTTACTCTTTCTCATATTTCCTGAAGAAATATTTATTTTCCTCCCTATAGAATATGGATTTTCTATCATAAAGTTATGAGCTTCCCAAGACAATTCCACATATTTCCAGTGGCACTATATCAATCTCTACTTCATCAACATAATTATAAGTGATTGCAAACTTAATTTTACATTGCTTGGTTACTTGCAAATTATTATCACCACATATCCATCCCAATGGATATGGTCTAGGATGTGGTTTAGTTTCAAGTCCCAAATTATTTACAACCTCTTCACTGATTAAATTAGCTTGCTATCCACTGTCTACAAGAGTATCAATTTTAACATTATTTGTTATGACCCTTATGTCGAAAATTTCACCCCATTTACACTCATCATTTACAACATCTAAATTAGAAGAGCTAGTACTTGCAACAAAATTTATACCACGGATTCCCATAGCTACAATTTTTGTCTCATCACTGGAGTCTGATCCTAGATCCACTTGAAATGTTTCAATTGTGGTATTATTTCTCCCTTGATTGGCATACTTCTTTGTCTTCAACTCAGGATTTAATATCCAACAATGATCTTCATCATGGCCTACCTTATTGCAATGGTTGCAAGTAGGCTTCTCCTTTATTTTTGTGGCCATGTTATCCTCTTTCTCTTTTCTTTTCCTTGAATCATTTCCTTGCCAAGTATCTGTTCAAAAACTATCACCAACATTCCCTTTACTTGATTCAATGTGAATGGCTTGTACACATACTTCATCAAGGTCATAAGGATTTAACATGAGAATAGTGTTCTTGAGATAAGAATGTAAACCAACAATATATTTTAGGAGTGCATCTTGTGTATATAAAGGAATACCCAAATTTAATAATTTCTTACAAAATGTTTGAGTATAATCTTGTACACTTTGATTCTTATCTTTCCTTAAAATTTTCCAATTCATCATTTATTATTGCATGTATGCTAATGGATAAAATTGTTTCTTCAATGTAGTGATAAAATCATTCAAGGAAGATATTATTTTACCATTTTTATTGAGATCATATTTAGTTTTTAATTCTCTCCATATGAGAGTTGTGCCTCCCAATTTGGGACTTGGAAGTTAGATCTTTTTTTCATATTCAACAATCCATTGTATCATGCAATAGACTTCTAGTTGTCTAACCAAATTATCTACATTTTCTGCATCTAATTCACCATCATAAGTGGCTAAATTAAACTTTGCATCAAACTTTAATAAGTTTTTTTAGGTTGCTTTTCTTTGGAGGAATGTACACTTGCTTCACTTGTAGATGACAAGGATGAAGGGGAATAAGGTTTGAAGGTCCACCAACTCCAACTCCTCCTTCTTCTCTTACAAAAGATTCACCTTCTTCAACCTTTGGATTTCTTTGTTGTCCTATTTCATGGTAAATTTTGTCTACCATGGCTTTCATCAATTTAAATTCCTCAAATAAATTATACTCATATTCATAAGGACCTATTTTTCTCAGTGAAGACATATCTTGTTTATGAGGTCTCCTTTGAATCTCTAGATTAAAAGCCTGAAATTGGCCTTCTCCTTGCTTGAGTTTGGCTCTGGTGAGCATCCAATGCTTGTAATTCCTTTCAAACCTTCAAAACCAAATGCTATGATACCATATATGTGATCCAAAAATGTGAGGTTTTACTAACAAATTGCAAGTTAATTTTATGTACTTTATGCATCAGATCGATAAGAATACAAAATACATAAACTCTATAAATTGTTGCAGAATTATAATTATGATTTTTACTTGATACTCATAAGTGATTAAAGAGTTAAAACATCATAAACCATTCTTCAAAATAAGAGAAAATAACAACAAACAAGAAAGATAAGTAGACACAAGAACTTATTAACAAAGTTCACCAATATTTGGCTATGTCTTTGGGCATGCTTCTAAGTGGAGGACCTCTTTATTTTTCTTCAATTTCTCATGTTATCTTTAGATTGGATATTTCTTGTTAAAAAATACTTATGATCTACTTTACAAAACCTCCTTGTTTAGATACATACAAGCCTCAACAATCTCCTCTCAAAACATGACTCAATGCCTCTCGTAACATGAGAAATGGGAAAATTACACAAGTTGCTCCTCAAAATACCTGTATCAAAAATTTACCCCTCAAGATAAAAAATCTTGGTTTATATAGTTTTGAGGCCCAACAAGAGAATTCCAACTTATCCTGAAGATCTAGCCTTTTTTTGGATGAAATCCCCCTCCAAATGGCCAAGAAATCCTCAAAAATACCCATTCTAGGAAAAACTATAGGAAAATAAACCTATTGTGTAAAAAAAATCAAAATAAGCCCAAAAGGGCTGGTCGTGCAAGAAAAAATAGGTCACATGGGTACGAAGGTGGCCAAGAGCCATCCCTTTGGGCTGTATAGTGGCCTCTAGCCCTCAAAATTAGGTCATGTGGCACTGTGCAATGGGACTGTGCCCCTCATATCATGCCTAGTGTGTGTTCCAGCCCCACTTTGTTTAGTGGAAAGGTGTTATCCTTGTGCCACCCTTTCATTATTGGTATGGTGGAGTGTGCCCGGAGTATGGTGCTATGGACTGTAGAGATCCATGGGTAGGTGGTTAAACAAATAACGCCCGCCCCCTGTAGTTATGTGCAATAAATAGAATCTACAGACTAGGGCTTAGCCCCAACCCCCATTCATCCACATAATACATTTGAATTTATATATTAAATAGTGGGTGGTAGTAATAAGAACCAAAACATGGCATGTTGGCAATGGACCTTTCCCAAAGCTATGTGCTCGAGCATAGGTCAGGGGTTGAAAACCCATGGACCTACAACTATATTTTTAAACTGCCATTCAACTAGTGATGGGGTGCCACGTGGCACCCTTTCATTGGTCCTCAATGATGCCACTTGTCAACACTGTATTGGTCCACCATGTGCCACTTGGTGAATTTGGATTGGTCGATGTCATTGCCCAGTCACCCTTCTATTGTGTTTCCACATGTCACTTTGTTGATGTCAGCATGATGATGTCAGTAGGACATCATGTTGACATCATCATTGATTTTTTTCCAGTTGGCTTTTGTTTAGCTATTTGGAAAAATGGCCAGAGTGCGATAACTTCTGCATACAAGGTTCGTTTGAGAAAATAAATATATGGTCGAAACCAATGTGATGAGATGGTCGCAATGGAATTAGTTTCATTCAATTCCAATAACTTTCATTTTTGAGCATTTCCTAGACCCGGGGAGCCTCTTGGATCAATTTCCCATCCTAAATGAGGTGGTACTAACTGGATTTCTACATGAAGATAAGATCCATCATATAGATGTAGGGGATTCCAAACACTACTCCTAATACATCCAGTGGTAATATGTCCAATTCTAATTCATATATAAAATCAACACTTACAACAAATTTAATATTGCATTTCTTTGTTACCTTGATCTTTGCACGTTTGTTTACCCAACCCAATGGATAGGGGCTATAATCATTGCAAACCTCCAATACAATATTTATAACCAAATCAGTTGCTATGATAGTATTATTTAAACCAGATTCAAACAAAGTATCTATATTGGTCTTCTTTCAATGAATCTTGATGTGGAAGATCTTGGTAATCTCCTTGAACTCTTCCTACTGATGGAAGTTACTCAGTTTTGTAGGATTACTAAGAGGGGGGGTGAATCAATAATAGAGCAGTTTAATCATTTTTAACCATATAATCCAAGTGTTATATCAATGTATAATTATTATCCAATAACTGCAGAGTAAATAAGCAATGAACAAATGAGCAATCATACACATACACAATACACCATTATTTTACATGGAAAACCAAAGTGGGAGAAAACCACATAATGTTTTTTCTTATATGTCTTGAAGAATTACATTCATTGGAAGCACCAAATTCTTTTTTTTTTTCAGCTACAACTAGAAGGAGGCTCCAACCCCCTTGACTCTCAGTCTACAACCCGAGGGAATATCCAACTCCCTTATTCTCTAGCTACAACAAGAAGGAGGCTACAACCCACTATGTTATCCGGATACAACCGGAAGGTCACTACAACCACCTATCCTTGCCCCGTCCAACCATGTTGAAGTAGAAGTAGAATGATGGAACCACTGTCACACTATCACTGTGATATATATCGTTGTAAACCTATACAAATAAACCTAAACCATGCATCAACCTATACCTAAACATGTAATCAACCTGTACCATAAACAAGTGCATCAACCATGCACCAACCTGTACCAAACAACCTGTAATCAATCTGTACCATCAAAAAGTGCATCCAACAATGTGCCAAGTATGTACCAATCATGTGTCAACTACTCATCAACTATGACTCATCATAATGTACCAACATCATCATCTATACACCTCATGTATGTGCCAGCTCATCAACTACTTGTCTCAACCATGTACCCAACATGTACCTTAACCAAAATCCCTCATCAATTTCATCATCCAAATATGATTTGTAACTCTATAATAGACATGGCTTATATGATCACATACTTGCAAACCTTCCTTAAATTTCACGACAAGAGACTAGCATTTTCATCAACCTTTTCTTTAGTCTCACATGACTAGTTTGGTATTAGTCAACAACCCTAACTTGAAATAATAATAACTATGTACCTGTAATGAATCAATATTTGAAAATATTACACAATGTTCTTTAGTTTTTTATATGTAATTCTTCCAGTTATCACTACTTGGAACCTCTCAAAAAATGATTTATAGCAAAAATGGCATAACTTGTTGAATTTTGGCTTATTCTAGAGAGTGAACTTGTAGAGCATGCTCCACATGGAATATTTGTTGAATGGATATGAAAAAGTTACACATAATACTAATGAATTTACTATAACCAACACATTTGGTGTTACTAAATTTGGATTTTCTATGAAGAACTTATGACATTTTTACCCGAAACGCTTGTTTTAGACTAGTTTTAGGACTAGCCACAAACCCTATTTTCCATGGCATGTAAATACAAAAATAAAATGACCCACAAGATGATTTTTTACCACATATACTTGGATATGTTTCATCAATGGCGTATCAATTTCATGGTATGAATCATTCTATAAAAAAATTTATTACGAAAATGGTGAGATGACCTGTAAATAACATATCTTAGAAAGCATCATCAAAAGAATTTATTCTCCCCTGAATTCCAACCTTCTTTTCTTCACCTTCCCTCTGAAATTAGGATTAGATATCCTTTGTTTACCTTAGTCAACTATATATATTCAATATGCCGAAGTGTGATATAAAATGAGAGAGCCTTGCTTCTTCTTTATACTCTCCAAATATCTTCCTTAGAAGCATCTTCTAGGTCACTTAACCCATGTATAGGTCACTTAACCCATTTATAGATCACTTAACCCATTTTCCTCATTTTTAGGGTTAACTGCTTTCCATAATTAAAAATTTCTCCATTACTTTATCATTTAAATATTCCTCCTTGACTTTTTCATCACACTTTATCATTTAAATAATCTTCTTTGATTTTGTCACTTCACTTTATTATTTAAATATTCCTCCTTGACTTTTTCATCACACTTTATCATTTAAATAATCTTGTTTGATTTTGTCACTTCACTTTATTATTTAAATAATCCTTATTGACTTTCTCACTTTACTTTATCATTTAAATAATAATTTATTCTTTGCAACCTCTTTGACTTCTTTGACCTTTTGGGGCTTCAAGCCAACATATGAGGGTCCTCCAACTTCGTAAGGCCATAACTCTTAAACCATGACACTACTACATATCGGCGGATTATTCCACGAAATTTTTCCATGTTTCCATTATTTTCATGTTTTTTTTAAATAGGGAGGGATTTTCGTTGATATTGCCATGAAAGTTCGTCTATATAGCCACAAAAAGGTTTGTTTAACTTGGTCAGGATTTTCATGGCAATTTCCATGAAATTTCATTGCTATTTCCATGAAAGTTTTTCGTTATTGCCACGAAAATTTTTCCTATCTAATTGGTTGGTGTCAACGACTAGTTGACTAGTTGATCTATATATTTGTGACATTAAGAGACTTTGCGACACAATTTCTTTACTTGCGACACTGTTCGTGGATTCTATTTGAGCTGTTTATTTTTTTCGTCACCCACCAGTTGAACAAATCCAATTTTCAATCTACATAGCTTGGATTTTGAACTTGCAAGGTTAGTATGTTTTTTTATTGATGTACTAATTTAACTTGTAAATTTTTGTTCAAATGTCGAAATTTCATAAAGCTTATTTTTTCCTTGATAATATATTATATGTGTAGTACCATATTTCATGTCTTTTGTTTTTGGATCTAGTTAGTATATTCTATGGAAAAGGGTATCTGGATTCCATAATATGCTGGGTTTATGGAATCCACATACCCTTTTCCCTTCAATTGTAGCTAGAATGTCTCTATCTTTTCATTGATAAAGATATGAAAGTGATCTTGAAACTCAACCCTAATTAGTGAAATGATATTAATTGATTGTCATTTTATTCTCTCTTTTATTTTTAAGAACTAACAAAAAAACACCAACAAGGCTTGCTTTAAGCTTTTATACCACTTGTTACATCCCTAGTACCCAAATTGGATCACACTTGCATAAATTGAAAATAATATAACAGTGACAATAATGGCCATTGTATGTAGATGAAAATCAACACGTCATAATTTAAACCAACCCAACCCAATTGTGGATGACAAGTGGTTGGCTTTCTTTTTTTAGTGGTGAATTTCAATGATTGCAATTTTGTCTACAAAACAACTAAGAGGCTAGTGTATGGTGTCGAGTGATTCAAGTTTGATAAATTTTGACCACTTTAGTTAAATGGTGTGTAATTATATTCCATGGCGATTCAGTACACACTACTCTAAAGTACAAATTGAAGCATATTTATTTTAATAGTTAATCGATAATAAAAATAAAGCATGTCAAAATGTCTTAGAAGAAATAATTGTGAGGATTGGAGGTCACTATAAATAAACATATCATAATCCAAATGAGTAGCTAAAATATCATCAAGGAGTAGCTAAAGTATAAAAATCTGACAACTTATTGTTTGGTATGGTGTAGGTAAGACAATTACTTGTCAGGAAAAGGATTTTTCACTCTGAACGAAAATGACAGGAAGCTTGTCTGGTTAAGAGTGGCATTAGAGGTGAAGGGGGATGGAAAATGTTATTTCCCTTACTATGATTGCAGAGGCTTGCAAAAAAAAAGGAATTTTAATAACAACATCTCAAATACATTGTAGGGAGAAGGGGCACACCGAAGGGGGTTATGAATATTGTCCCTTGGTAAGAGGATTCAATATTTAATTTATTCTCTGTAATAATTAGTATTTCATGAATTTTAGTAATATTTCTTATCAGGGTTTTTATATATTCTATACACACTAAATTTTCTATGTTATTTTTAAATATATAGATGATGCCCCCAAAATGTCGACCTCGAGAGAGTTATTTACCAAGTACTAGCAGAAATACTCCTTTACAGGGTGATGAAATTCAAGATAAGAATATTGAAGTTGTTGATCAAGTTATTAATGATGATATGGATAGAGATCATGTTAGTGATTCAAATCAGGAAGATGAGATGCATAGATTGATCCAATACACATTTTCTCCAATGGATGAGGACAACCAAGATGATAGTCATGATGTTGATCCTCTACTCGAGAAGTCACATCAACCTCTTTATGAAGGCTCAAAAACAAATCTTTTATCTTCTATATTGTTGTTGGTGGACCTAAAGGTTTTGAATGGTTTATCAAAAATAGGCCTCACACATATAATAAGGTATTTAATTTGTTAATTATTTATGCCTACATGTTCACAAATACGTAAAAAGTTCAATATTTTCCTATATTGCTATTGTTTTCTAATTTGTAAATTAGTACATTGGATGAGATATTGATGACTAATATTGTTTACATTGACTTATTGTTTAGAATTTTGTATACTTTTAGGTGAATTTCTATTACCGACGTCAAATGATTTGTCACGCACATATCGAGAAATATCCATGAGTATGAAAGAAATTTGAATGGACTATCAGGGTATTGATGCATGTACTAATGATCATATCGTATATTATGGACAATATGAATTATAAAATGAATTCCCACAATGTCAAATAAGTATATATCAAACTGATAAAGCATCAAAGAAGGTTCCTCTCAAAGTTCTTCATTATATTCCAATAATTTCACGTTTCCAGCGGTTGTTCACGTGTCAAAGTATAGCACAGTTTATGGATTTCTATGCAAAGAAAAAAAGTCAAGACGATGTTCTTTGAATGCTTGCAGATGGTTCTACATTGAAGTACATCAAAGAAAAGTGGCCAATTTTTAAAGAAGAACCTCGTAATGTTAGACTTTCATTGGCAGCTAATGTTCTCAAATCATTTGGAGAGCTTTGTTCTATGTACTTAGTGTGGCCTGTTTTTGTTATAAACAATAACCTTCCTCCTTCGATGTTGATCAAGAGATATCACACAATGTTGGAAATGATTGTTCCAGGTATTTAATTATCTTTTATTTTCTTTAAAGTATGAAAAAATATTTCATTTCTTTGTTTCGTGCATGGTAAGTATTTCTTTTATATATAACGACATCTAGATAGGTATAATTAATCACGTGGTATGTTGAACCAATTGGGTATGTACTAGGTTAAATATATAAACGTATATATTGAGCCTCTTATCGATGAGTTGTTGAAGTTATGGGTTGGCGTCACTATGTATGACATCTCTATACCAATAGGGAAAAAATGATTTCAATTCCATGGAATACTATCATGGACAATTCATTTTGCTCCCGGGTTAACACATTTTTCTGTTATATTGTTACTTTATTTTGTGATTTAATATTATATATATTTAATGAAAATATCATGCATTATTTTAAATTGTAACTCTAATTTGATGCTACATTAATTCATATATCTTGTAGGTCTTCAAACAAAGGGTAAATTTGCATGCCCAGTTTGTGGTCCGAGGATAAAATATCATCATTCAAGGATTTTAGGAAAGTAAGTGTTTGATGAGTATAGGCACTTTCTGCCTAAGAATCATAGTTATCAAACTGCAGACAAATCAAAATTCAATGGTAAAGAAGAAAGTGGAAAAAAACCACGAATTATGACACCTTGCCTATGGAAGTTGGAATATATTAGAAGTTGTTAAGGTACACAAATTATTTATGTATGACATATTATATAAATCTTTGGTTAATTTCATTAGTATTAATTTC
>JZKD02S1261365.1:64296-74998 GCA_000966675.3 Picea glauca | reverse complement strand
TCTTTGGTTAATTTCATTAGTATTAATTTCATTTTGTCCCATTAATTAGTGTTAATTTCAATTTGTTGATGTTTCATGAATGTCATTAAGGCACGAATGGGCTTCCACGAGGAATAAAAAGTTACATGATGCAATTCAATATATTTCCATACTACGAGCACCTACAAATAGTTCGTCTATTTGATACAATGCATATCAAGAAGAACATAAAAAAATTGCTATGGTGAATATTAGATGAAAGGACTCACGAAGAGAGAATTGGAAAGATATTTCTTCCTTCGTTATTAATGGAGCAACAGAGCAATATTGTAAAATAGGTCATTCGAAAAATTAGGTTTCCGACAGGGTTTTCATTGAACATACAAAATATCATAACGAAAAAAGGTGATTTTGGTGGGGTTAAAACAGATCCTGGCATACACTCATTAAGGTAATTAGTATGTTATAATATATTTCCTTATTGGTACGCATTTTTTGGAAGAAAATAATAATTTTTTTTTATTTTTTTTTATAGTATGTTCTATCTTTATCTCTCCTAGACGACTTTGACAATAACATAAAACAAATTATTTATGTAGTTGGAAAATACATGAGGTAAGTATTATTTTATAAGGAAAATGTACTTCTTATGTGATTCGTAGCAGAACTTGTTGGTTGTGGATCCTGATTATCTTCCTCATTCATAGGTCCTTTCTTTCAGCCGTGTTTATACCCCATGAAGTATTTACACCCCAGAAGTATGTACACTCTTCCACGCGGCAGAGTGAAGAGGGGGGGTACCCCCTCTGTGGGGTCCAGGGGGCCTATCTCCCCGGCTGGGGGGTCTGGGGGCAAGCGGGCCCCCAGCGAGGGTTCGGGGGCGAAGCTCCCGAAGCAAAAATTTTCTTGTAAAAGTATATTGTAATTTCATTGTAAATCTGGACCGTTCATTATAAGGTCGCAGATCTAATAGTAGAGATTATGTTAAGGTTTTTTTCCCTAGAAGGCAACCCTCTTTTATGAGGGAAATGTATTGCAGCTATGGATGCTGGTGAATATTGTATTCTGAGAGAGGAGACTATGAGAGAAAGAAGAGGAAGTTACAACGGGTTTTGTTGTAGGTTGTATCCCTTCATTTGCTGGATAATAATAAAGGAAGGACCTGACAATTTCTCTGGTGTACATAGCCCACACTGGGTGAACCACGTAAATCTGTGTCTCTCTTGTATTGTGTGTCTTCTGTGTTTTTCTTCTGCATTTCTTTTATTTTATTTCTCTGCGGTCCTATTTTTCTAACAAAACTTATTGACATATTATGTTTTATCTACAAATTTATGTACGCCTTGATATTATTTTATTGCATCGACATTTGTAGGTGGTTATTAGCAAAAGAAATCCATAAAGAAGATATAAGGTATTGGAAGAGAGAATTTCCCCAACTAAAGTGTCAAATGCAACAGTATCTACCTCCAAAAAATTTCGATGCACAAGAACACTACTTCATACACCAAGTTGAGGATATTGAATTATGTGGACCAGTACACGCAAGGTCGATGTGGATGGTGGAGAGGCAATTGAAGTCACATAAGGATTTTCTTATAAAAATAACACATCTGAAGGGTTCTATGGGTGAGGGATATATGGTATATCAATGAATGGTGTATATTAGTCAATATATACCTAAATTAGAAGAAAATATGAATGTGCCTCACATTTGGCATCTCAACTCCATGAACAAATTTGAAGGGGAGGTCCTATTGGGAAAAGGTAACACAAGGACTGTGAAAGGTAATTATTAGATGTTGACGTAGATTTAATATATTACACATTTATTAAATTATTCCTTTATTAACAATAGTTAATTAATGATATTAAATTGTTATTCTATCATAAAGTTGCTCGAGAGTGGGATGCTTTACATTTATACAGTGCAAACAACCTTGATTAGATGGAGCATTGGATATAATATACTAAAGAATAATTCGGTAGGTTATCATGGGAAGGGGTGAGTAAGATGATTAAAATATCACATCGACATTGAGATCAATTTCTTGATCTTAAATCAAGGGAAGTTGATTTAGCCTTTGGTTTAAAAGATAAACAAGCAAGTAAAATTTTATACCCATATTTTCCTAGTTTTTTCCCAATTTTTCAATGTATTTGGTTTGTTTAAATTATGAAATATATATTTACTAACTCCTATATGAGGTTTATTAATTGGAAATGTATTTTTTACTTGTTTTCCATGTTGCAGTTGAAACATCACAAGGCTATGTGGTGTAATGGTCATAAATTTTGGATCAAAATATTGGATGATAAGATGAAAACCTCAGATTGTGGGATAACTACAATGTTTAAGGTCACCAACATTTCCTATAGAAGTGAAAGAAGTCCAGAAGAAATTGAGAATAGGTACTATGGGCATTTGGAGGATATAATTGAGTGTGATTTTAATTCCTTTAAAATAATTTTGTTTGAGGTTAAATTGTATAGGCTATGGATGCATGAACGTGATCTTGAAATAACTATTATTGAGCATGATAGTGAATTTTCCATGGTTAATACAAGGGCATTTGAACTGGGTATAGAGCCTTATGTTCTTCCAAGTCAATGTGAGCGATTATTTTACTCAGAGGTACTTGGTAAAGAAGGTTGTTCATACATTGTTAGATATGATCGAAGAGGAAGACCAATAAAGTATAATCATGTAGCTGAGGATGAAGATAATAAAAAGGAATAAGATCATGATTCTGAAGATCAGGAGCAGGTAGCTCATGTATTCGATGTGTCAGACGAAGAAGTTGAAGAATTTGATCATCCAAATGTAGGAGACGATGATGTCATTGACGACATCGATAAATATATTAGCTAAAATGATGTTGATGATGATGTTCATATGAATGAGCCTTTGACCAATATTGATTCCAAACCAGATCCTGATATAGATGTTGAGCTAGACGAAGAAGACAATGACTGATATTTAATTGTTGAAAAGAAGAGGTTTGTGTTTATATATTTTATATGATCTTTATATGTTTTTATTTTGTATACTATTTAGAATTTTAAATTAGGTACTATGGGTAAATTTAGATTGATGTGAGATGTGGGGGGGGGGGGTATAATTAGATATTTCACCTTCACGTGGTTTCCCTTTTTTAGTAGAGAATGAACTATTCTCAAAGCCAAGAAGAATTCTACGTGACTGCACCTAATCATACCAATGATGTAGGTATCATCAATTCATCATGTAAACCATAAACCCTAATTTAGTAGATTCATCGATTTGTTCCTAGTGAATAGTTGCATTGTTGTTGACATGGAATGGAACAACAAACGTACCTTCTTAATTTTCTTCCTTCACTTGATGTGGGCATGGTCATTCCTAGCCTTGAATTGAAAGTTTCCCCTAGTCTTAGTCATCACCCATTATGACACTTGTCACCGAATGATCATTAAATCACAAGGTTGGAGGCATATGGGAATTGGGATCATGAGGCTTTATAACCCTACAGTAACAAGAGACATTACTTGAACTATGACTAGATTGAAAGGTGTCTGCAATTAAAAATACTAACAACCCAAAACTAAAAGGGATGAATACACAGACTGTCAATGAGTGGTTATCTAGACATGGTGTGTAGGAAAAGGCCAATAACCTTCAAAATTATCATTCTCTAAATATCTTATACAAAATTTACAAGGAAATTGTACTAGGACTAGAAACAGGCAACAATGACCTGTAAATGGGGCCAATGTTGAAATTTTATCAAACTATTTTTGTATGCATTGAAATTTGACATGGATAGAGTGTTCTCTTACCTTAATGATATGGGAGGGTTTCTGGACTCAACTTTGACTCACACACCCACTTTCTTCCATCATCAATTCATCATGTAAACCATAAACTCTAATTTAGTGGAGTCATCGATTTGTCGGGTTTTAGTGTTCCGAGTGAATGGATGTGTTCTTGCTGACATGGAATGGGAAAACACATGTTCAAATTATTAATTTTCTTTCTTCACTTGCTGTTGGCCTGTCATTTCTAGCCTTGAATTGAAAGTTTCCCCTAGTCTTAGTCATCACCCTTCAATGTGAAGTTACCATTGAAGTTAGAATCATCTTCATCATTAGTAGAAGGATGATTAGGATGATTTCATTGATAAAAATTATATTGACATTCTGAGTGATGTGGCACATAATGTGCATTCAATTTTTTTTACATAACAATTTCAATAATTTGAGCATATAATGGAAAATAATGTTAAAATATATGAAAGAAGTTTTTTAAATGGAAACATTATTTGTGATTTTTTTTTTTTTACCAAAATAGATTATTTTTCTTCATTGCTACCATCATCACCCTTTCCATCAACATATTCCACATTATAATTAGATTCATTGTTTCCTTCAATCTTATCTTTATCATTATTCCAATCACCATTAATGAATCCTTAATGGATCCAATTTTGAAACTTAGAGTAGTAGAATGATATTATCTTTAGTGAATATTTGATATAGATTTAATGCATCACCTCCTTTCAACATTATCTGCAAAAAATGGGATTTCATTAAACATTGTATCATTCAACACTAATTAGACCTTATAAAAAAACAAAAAACTCTTTCTCACGCATCTTACTTATGAAAGAAACAAATATATGATGGATTATTTAGTGAACTCAAACCTCTCTTAATATATCCATAGATTTTTTAATGACATTTTTGAAGAATTACAAGGCAACAATAACCCAAGCATTACAAAAAAAATGGCAAGAATGTTTGCAAAGAATTTGAGTCAATGATTTATGTACCATGTATTTATTAAACTTGAAATGAAAATCTATGTGCATTACTCATTAATCCTACAAAAACAAACTTTTTGAGAGTAAAGTTGGGAGCCCGCCCATTGTTGCATGCTACCATTATTGAACGCGACCATAGTTCAGAGTCATAGTGTATTAGGAGGATCCCGCCCATTGTTTTCATCGATTTGGAGATAATTGTGCACACAACCAAGGATATTAGTGTGTAGGGAGGAGGGAACACAGAGGGAACATGAAGGGCACATAGAGGGGACACTGTGTAGGGAGGAGAGGGCACATGGAGGGCACACAGAGGGCACTGAGTTGAGGGAACATGGAGGAGATACACTAGGAGGGCACACAGAGGGCAATGAGTCGAGGGCAGATGGAGGGAACACGTGAGGGAACATAGAATGCTGAGAAAATATATTCCCTTATGTTGTTGTGTGTTTGGAGTAGGCTAAAAAGGTATGCAACATTGATATTCAAACACATGCCCTAAAGCCTTTTTTTCTTTTCACAATAATCTATTGAGCGCTAGTCAAACATAGAAAATCAACTCAATTAGATACTAAACAATTATTCTGTAGATATTCAACCACCATACTACAAATGAATTAATCCATAGTACAAAACATACAGTAACAGTCAAAAACTTGAAATAGGTATGGTTTTTGGAACATTGGGAATGAAATATTCACGAATAATGCATTGTGCACGAGGATGAAGGAATTTTTTTTTCCTAAGAGGAATAACCATTGATTTACAAGATCACAACAATGACATAAATGAACTACTCATCACAAAAACACAATCCAACCGGGATTGTGCAAATCATAAGGAGGTAAATTGATGGGAGAAAAGAGATTGAAGCTCAAAACTCTATAAACACAACAACCATGTCACTTATGAAACTATGCAACTATATGAAACTTATGCAACTATGCAACTATATTGCAACAATGTTTTTACTGCAACTACCGCTACTCCGGTTGCTACAACTATATGCAACTATATGCAACTATGCAACTATATGAAACTTATGCAACTATGCAACTATATTGCAAAATGTTGTTACTATAGCTATCGCTACACCAGTTGCTGCTACTCTGGTTTCTGCAACTATTTGCAACTATATGCAACTGTATGAAACTTTATGCAACTTTATGAAAAAATGAAACTTATGCAACTTATCGTCGGACTTGTGCAAATATAAATTAACTATAAATTAACTACTCATCACAAAGACACAATCCAACTGTGCTTGTCCAAACGGTAAGGAGGGAAATGCATGGGAGAAAAGAGATTGAAGCTCAAAACTTTATAAACACAATAACCTTGTCACTTATGCAACTATGCAACTATGAAACTATATTGCAACAATTCAACTTATGCAACTATGCAACAATGTAACTTATGCAACTATGCAACTATACACAACTTATGAAACTATGCAACTATATGCAACTTATGAAACTATATGCAACTATATGACAATTTCATATGCACCTATATGAAACTATATGAAACTATGGAACTATATGCAACTATATTCAACTTTATGCAAAAATGCAACTTATGCAATTATATGAAACTATATTCAACTATATTGCAACTATATGCAAAAATTTTGTATGCAACTATATGTAACTAGGCAACTATATGCAACTATATTGCAACAATTTTGTATGCAACTATATAAAACTAGGCAACTATATGCAACTATATTCCAACTATATGCAACTATATTGAAACAATTTCGTATGGAGCTATATGCAACTAGACAACTATGAAACTATATGCAATTATATGCAAATTTATGCATCAATGCAACTTATGCAACTATTTGCAACTATATTGCAACTATATGCAACTATATTGCAACAATTTTGTATGCAACTATATGTAACTAGGCAACTATATGCAACAATGCAACTTATCATGTTTTTTAGTGACTATATGTAAGTTATGAAACTATATGCAACTATATTGCAACTGTATTGCAACAATTTCTTATGCAACTACATGCAACTATATGCAACCATTTCGTATGCAACTATATGCAACTAGGCAACTATATGCAACTATATTGCAACAATTTCATGTGCAACTAAATGCAATTATATTGCAACTATATGCAACTGAATTGAATCTATATGCAACTGTATTGTGACAATTCTGTATACAACTATATGCAACTAGGAAACTATGCAACTATATGCAACTTTATGCAACAATGCAACTTACGCAACTATATTGCAACTATATGCAACTATATTGAAACAATTATGTATGCAACTATATGTAACTAGGCAACTATATGAAACAATGCAACTTATCATGTTTTTTAGTGACTATATGCAACTATATCCAACTATATTGCAACTATATGAAACTATATGCATCTATGCAACAATATGCAAATATATTACAACTATATGCAACTGCAACTATATTGCAACTATATGCAACTATATTTCAACAATTTTGTATGCAACTATATGCAACTATACACAACTATGAAACTATATGCAACAATGAAAATTATCACATTTTTTAGTGACAATATGCAACTATATGCAACTTTATGCAACAATGAAACTTATGCAACTATATGCAAATTAATGCAATAATGCAACTTATGCAAATATATTCAAGTATATTGCAACTATATGCAACTATTTGCAACTGTGTTGGTACCACAAACGTATATTGGCATGATAACTTACCTCATTCTTTTAACGAGTGTAGGTACCACCAAATAGGTATCTGTCGGATCTATCTTCCTCGAGCTATGATCAAGATATACTAAGAGAGGTTGAAAGTGAGATGTGTTGTACTAGATCTACCGATTCTAGATCAACTAGATCTAAAAAGGTAAGGAAAAGATTTTGTATACGCATGCAATTTTTCATTGCCAGCGGAGGGTCATGTAATTATGATGCTGAGAGAATAGGTGACATTGAGTTTCCCTTGAGGTATAAACATATAGTGCAATGATGGGAAGCTAAGGAGCTTCCTGAAGTGGAGACATATTTCTTCATCAGTGGGAGGATGTATCGCATTTCTCCTTCATCCTTACATGGATTGGGGTTATTTTCCATGGATGGAATAAAGGTCGTCTATGGCACTATAACTGAATTGATGGATTATGTTGGACCATTATACAAATACAATCATTGGTTTATGTTGGTCCGATATACGCAAAGTATGTGGAGATACAAAGTTGCCGCAAATTATATACAACTAGAAGATAAAATCAAAATAAAGGGGCAAATATGTATATTGATGGAAGGCCAAAACCTACTGGAAACATTGTGGGATCTATAAATGGTACACGACCATTGGCAACAACTAAGAAACCGAATTGCATATTTGAGGGATGCGAAGGAAATAGTATATTTGTATGTGCAACAAAAACAATAGTTCCAGGTGAAGAGTTGTTGATCGATTACAACTTAAATCGAATCGATGGAGGTGGTGTGGATATGGGGGAAAATATATTACATACCATTCAACTCAACCTTTCATCAATCATTGATACAATTTATCACTACAATATTTCAATTTTTTACTGCACATATTTCATTTTTTATTATTTATTTTCCGATATTACTGCAATATTTCATTTTTTTAATGTTACAATTACTTTCATAACTTTTGTTGATTAATTTATTGTGTCAACATCTATCCAAGGTGATTGTGAGATATCACAGGATACATCCGTCTAGGGTGACTGTGGAAAGGCACCCGTTGTGCCTCACCAGGTAAATGTTAAATATAGTAACAACTTATGACTACAACATCTAAATTTCTGAAATTTCATTATTTTTTTTTTATATTACTCCAATATTTCATTTTTTAAATGTTACAGGTGAATTTCATAACTTTTGTTGATTGATTTATTGTGTCAACTAGTGTCTAGGGTGACTATGTCCGAAAATCACCCACTACATCTATCCAGGGTGACTGTGTAAAGGCACTCGTTGTGCCTCATCAGGTAAATGTTAAATATAGTAATAACTTATGACTACAATAACCAAATTTATCAAATGATAAAGTTCATCTCATTAATTTTATTCATCAATGTATTGTGGCATGGTCAACGTGGGAAGGCTCCCACTGAGGATATTGATGGGGATGAAATATTTTATTCCACTGACCCAATGAAAACTATAATGAAGGCCTTGAAGAAGGATAACATAGAATATCTAGGTTTTCTTAGCAAAAGACCCATGACACAGGAGGACAGGCCAATAATTGTAGAGCTACAAAATACAATAACTAATTTTGGGGCAAGTGGCATCTTCACATATTTTTATCAACTATGACAATTTCATATCCATTCTTTTGTTTTATATTTTCTATATGATCTTATGAAGTAAAGTTTTTCGTTTGTAGAAGTTTTAAAACCATGTGCCCCGGGAACCTACCCATCCTGCAATTGCTATAGGTAGCAGTAATGGTTCAATGAAAAAAAAATGTCGACATAGGAAAGTGCAAGTGAGGCTTTTTGAGCCTCCTGAGGTTCCCCTTGAATCCATTGATGAGTGCAATCATTTTGACCAGCATGACATGTCTGATCATGATGAGCCAAAGCTTGGGACTCCACATGAATCTGGAGGAAACTATTCTACATGGAGCATAATGAATTAAAAGCACCAAATCACTAGATGTCACATTTTTTGTGGATGACACATGTGTTATGATCAAGATTTAGAAGATTGTAGGTAATTGCTAATTAATTGATTCATTTTTTTCATGAAATTGAAATGGACATTTGTTGAGATTATTATAAATTAATGGATAACATGTTTCTGTAGGAAACAATGTTTTCTATAGAAACTTAAATGACAAAGCATTAGAGTTGTTTGGCCCCACCACTCACACATGGTGTAATAGCCAAGATAGAAAAAAGAAAGATTATTTAATAGACCACATGGTAAAATTGTTCAACAACACTTTAAAAAAGAAAGTGGTTACAAAGTTAGCCGATGATAATTTAAAATATACCAGGGCCCAGTATAGGGAGAAATTGCAATTATACCTCAAGCACGAGCACCCTCCCATGGTTCTAGAGAAATATTGGAAGGCCCTAATAGAGGATGCAAAGGATAACTTGTTTAAAAAATAAGGAAAACATCCACGAGTTGGTCAAGCAAGGTACAACACATGTCATATTATCAGTGAAATATGATCATTTATGTTTTTCTTTCCTGTTTTAAGTAACAATTTTGATATCTATTTTTTTTCAAAAATTCCATATGTAGGGTACCAGACACCTCCAAAGCAACCAAGGTCAGAGTGGAAAAACATAGACAACATAAACTAGGCTAGGTTGCCTATGGAAAATTAAATCTCGAATCGTAAGATTTAAATGATTAACTGTGGTTAATATTTATTTAACAATAGAGAAAAAATATATGTTTTTTTTATTGGTATTTTTAATGGTGTTATGCAATGTAGTTAAATATATTCGACACTGCTTCCTCCGAGGAGGACCTAAATGTTGGTTACAATCATAGTTTTAAAAGTGTGATTGAATATAGAAAAATATTGGGCTAGACTCCTATCTCCCCAGCCACACAGGTAATTCAAATGAATAAGGAAAGCACAGTTGCTAGTCATTGTAAAGTCTATTCATATTTTATTATATCACCCTTAGCTAAGTATTTATGTTTGTTTTCAAGCAACAGTTATACGACAACAATGAATCTAGTGGTATTCAACAGACACTACATCGTACAAGGGTGCACATGTCCAATGATAGTGGAGAGGAGAGTACCCATTCCGTTCTTGTTTTTTGTTGTTACTTTGTTCAACTGCTTGAAGTCAATTCAGAGTCTCAACATACTATCTTTATTTTTCACAAATAATAATGGGACACTTGAAGGTGATACACTTGGGCATATATACCCATT
>JZKD02S1261365.1:18885-64246 GCA_000966675.3 Picea glauca | reverse complement strand
GAGAGTACCCATTCCGGTATGTATGCTTCAGAATTAGAAATATTTATTGTGATTGTAGATATTTATTTCCTAGCATATACTTATATACTACCTTCTCAAAATTGAAGAGCATGTAGCTAAGGAGTCTGAACTGCGGGAGGAACCAAGTGGAAAAGAAATTAACACACCAACTATCATAGCTACACAGACAGGTAAAGAGCAATAGCGTAATGTTAATCAAAATAATGAATTAGTTATTTCGATTATATTTCAACATATCGATATGATGATTTTTCGTTGTTGTTGTTCACGACCCTGAATATATTCCTCGACGCCCTTCTTAGAAAAATACCAAAAGTATGATACATGAGAGCATGGAAACACAAACAATAGAAGGACAGGGCACACGAAATACAATGTCCTTGGATGATTATGATACCCCAATTGTCAATTTTATGAATGTAAAAAAATATAAATCAAAGAAAACTTAGATGTATAAATTCAGGACTTTTATTTGGATGTTTATCAATGTTTTTATGTTTATATGCTTCAATTTTTATATGTTCATATGTTCTTATGACTATCCTAGTTGTGCATGAATGTCTATATGTTTTCTATATAAAAAAAACCATTTGTTGGGTATGGGGAATTGACAACGATGTGAGGTGGGGGAGGGGCCATATGAGCTTCCACCTTCATGTGGTTGGCCCTGTTCAGTAGAGAATAACCTATTCTCAAAACAAAGTGAAGCTCATTAAGGTATACGAACACTTAAGTTTTTTCTAGAGTATTTTACATAACTAAATGCATGTTTATTTTCTTATATATTATTTACTGATATAAAGAATTTGTCTTTAATGATTCATGGAGGTCTTGGTGATGGAAATGCATCTCATGGAAAACACTTATCAAGTTTTATGAGCTAATGGATCTATCGAAAGGACAATGATAAGGTAAGGGGCTTGACGCATTTTTAAAAGTAGGCTTTATACTAGTAAAAGTTCACAATCCTCATGAAAGGATAGAATTGCATTTTTTGTAAACAAACATCAATTTTTTTTTAAAAGTATGATTCATAGACTATGTTAAAAATATTTTTTTGTATTCTTACATTGACCAATACAACTATAACATATTTTTAGTAAAAATTCTGAACCACACATAGACACACACAGACACACATATATGAACCCTAAGTAAACAAATGATAGAAGATAAAGGGAGAATATGTACTAATAGGAGTGAATGAAGATAATAATATGAATAATGGAGTGGAGAGTGAACTCTAACCTTGAATTGAATGATACTTGCATCCAACATGTCTCATTGTAATGTATGTTCTAATAGTTTTGTCTTCTCACTATAATGTATGTTTCTATGTCCATCATGGGATTCCTAGAGCACCAATACCTATCATTCATGATCCAACACATAGTAGTCAAGGATCCCATCCATTTCTAATGTGTGCAAGTACCATATGATTAACTAATAATATGTATCCTTAATTATGAGATATCAATCTTTATTGTCACCATATTCTTCTAGTGCATGTAGATTTATATTTGAAGTTGGAAATATTAGTGAAGAATTCAAAAACTACTTCCATGCAAAAGATATCTACATTCAACACTTTATGAGCTATCCCAACATTGTTCCAATTGTGTATTTTCGAGAGGTGATTAGGTCCCACATTTTATTTACCTAGTTTAACCACCACTTCAAAATCAAACTCCTAAAATAGTAGCAAACATCGATAGAATCAACATTCCAAGATTGTATTGTTAAACAAATACTTGACCACTAAATTACCAATGGACAACTTCAATGACTGGTCCATAAGATAATACTTGAACACTAAACATTACTTGTGCCATTAAACACTAGTGGATCTTTAATCTCTAGATGAATCCTCTTAATGGAATTTGATAATGTGCATATTTGTGTCAATTAATTACCATACTCCCTAGGTGGCCCAAAAGTAATGGGCACTTGGGAATAAATGAAATAGAAGAATATTATTCCCCGACTCAACTTTCCACTAGTTGTTTGATTAATGTAGTCTTCCAACTATCCTATGGTGAGATTAATGTAGTCTTTTAACTATCCTATGATGAGATTAATGTAGTCTTCCAACTCTCCTAGTCATCCAATACTTCTTCTATCTATTTAAAAAATGTATTTCCCTACATTAAATCCAGTGGATATACCATCCAATAACCCTTTTTAACAAATGAAATCATTATCAAATTCCCAATCAATCCATTACAATACTAGGTATGGGTATTTGTCATCTACTATGTCAATGAAATCAAAGTAAGCATAAATATTCACACAAATGAGATAAAATTCCATCTCGCCAATTTGACAATGGGGAAAATGTGTGATTGGTTCACCAAGTACCACTAGATCGACAGGTGGACCCAATTTCATACTTCTGTGTCGTTACTTCAAAATCGTCGTTGTATGAGATGACGTTACTGCAGCTATCGCTACTCTGGGTGTCATTATTGCAGCTACCACTACTCCGAATTTCATTACTTTAAAATTGTTGTTGTACGAAATGTTGTTACTACAGTTGTCACTAAACGTATTATTGCTACTCTGGTTGTCTCTACTCTAGTTGTTGTTACTTCAAAGTTTTCACTGTATGAGATGTTGTTACTTCAACCACCACTACTTTGGCTGTTGCTAATTCAAAATCATCATTGTACGATATGTCGTTACTATTGTTTCCTCTACTCCGACCATCACTACTCCAGTCACTGCTACTTCGAGTGTCATTAATTTAAAATCATCGTTGTACCACATGTCATTACTCTAAGGTGTTTCCACTCCAGTCGTCACTACTCTTTGGTTTCCACTACTCCATTCGCCACTACTCTCTAGTTGTCACTACTACTGTGGTTCCAGTTACTTGTCTACACTCATGCCAACATGGATACCGATATTTCAACTACCACCACTTCCGATGTCGCCGCTCAAGTCGACGATGTCATATTCTGTGACTGCAGATGACGCTATTTCAACGATGATGCTTCTCAGTAATAGGTGAGTCACCAGGTACGTACTCAAGGAACTTTAATGTATTTGGGTAATATTACACATGGAATAAGCATTGGCACTCGAGGATGGTATTAACTTTAAGTTTGGGGGATATTTTATGTCTTTTCCCAAAGAGTCATCATTACCCTCTTTAATCACATTATTTCACAATCATTACTTAAAACGTTTTGACGTCGTTCTATGCATAGGGATTGGACACACTCACCAAACCATTAATCGTCCACCAAGTTGCTAAAATCATTGTCATATCATCATCATTACTTACCTTAGACATCATTTTTTTTTTTAAATAAAAGAAAATCCACGACTCTTTCCACAACACATTTTCTGCAAAACTGTTTTGCATGTCCTTTCTCCTGAAATGGTCATCGTTACTCCTTGAGCAGGCACATTCAACGGAACTAAATGGGTGGTGGAGAAGTAAGGTATGAGCCAACAAATACTACAAAGGCACATGCAAATATGGAAGTATGGAAAATTTTCCAGAATGTAGGTTGGGATGTGTATTTCGAGAGGTTACACAGATTCAATGTAGACATTATAGCTGAATTCGCCCAAAATTTGGATGGACACTCCTCCATGGTCTGTGGATTAAAAATCAGATTCATGGAGGAAACCATTGCAACAACTAGTGGGTTGCCAATATCCGGTCAGCGATGGCTTTTCCGGAAAACACCACTCTCAGAATTTCCAGATTTGTTTCTGCGTGAAGGAGAAGAAGTAAAGAAGAAAGAGAAAGGATAGCAATGGAATTATATGCCACCTATATGGGATAAGGTATCACTATTATTCATAAGGTATGTGACATGTGAAGGCCGCCCCTCTACCATTTACAAATATCATCTCAATTTTTTCACATCTCTACGTTTCTGTGTAATAACGTTCAGCGGATGGCGTGAGTAGCTCACCGCTCACGCCAACCACTCAGAACCCTCACAAATCATGGCCTTGTTAAGATACTAGTAATGCATGCACTAGAGAAAATCCCTGTGACTTGGTAGTAGTTCATAAGAATCTCGAAAGTGGAATTGGCATAACTTATCCCAAAAGTAGTAGAAACCCTAACAGAGAGAGATGGATTGAGAAAGTTAGTAGAGGCTGCCAAAACTATTTCAGAAGGGTAGAGAATGGGTGTTGATACACAGGAATCTACCTCAATCAAATATTAGGAAACAAGGAAACCATCAGTGGAAGTTAGAGAAGTTGGGGGATTGAGGCAAGTCATTAACTTGGATTCGGAAGAAGAGGAAGAAGAGGGTTCTATTCATCCAAACCCTTTTCTTGAACAATAAAGAGATGCTTCTACTCCCTCAACAGATGAAAAAGAAAGAGATGTTTCTACTCCCTTAGCAGATGAAAAAGAAAGAGACGTTGTTATTATACCTGTAGATGATCATGATATGGATGTTGATACCCCTTCGTCTGATGCGAAGGATAGGTATGTTGCTACTCCTCCAATCTATGAACAAGAGTTAACTAATGTTGTTACATAAGAACCAGTGCTAGATTTTTCTGAATTTCCTATCTGTGAAGATGGTGCAGATACTCCTCCCATCAATGAGCAGGTAATGACTGATGTTGTAACACAAGAACTATTGTCAGAACAAGCCATTTCTGAAAACCCTATTTTTGAAGACACAAAAACTACTCTAGTTTGTGAGCAATAAATGACTGACACAGTTACACAAGAACCAACGTCAGAGCATGCTACTCCCGAAAACCCTGAACCAGAGTTTGGTGTTGCTACTCTAGGAGAAGTGCGAGTTAAACATGATCCAGTCATATAGGTTGTAGGGAATGAAGCTCAGAATGATCTTCCTCCTAGGGGATGGGCTGAAGAAATTCTTGTCAAACATAAATTTGTCAAATTTTGTGCAAGGAGAAGAACCCCTATGCAGGATCGTTATAAGAAAATATTTAGAGAAACTCTTCGATTCATGATTGAGAATACCAATCTAAAGAAGCAGGTGCTTCTCCTGAAGAAATGAGCATGAAGATACAAAATAATTTCCAAGGAAGTAATGAGGAGAAATGTCAAGGAGACTATTTTTACAGCTACCCAAACTGCCAATACTCCCATAGTATCTGCAATTATTCAAACTACTGATACTCCCAGAGTAACAACAACTACTCAAATTGAGTTGGTGTTGCATATAGTAGCTACTCAGACTGATCCTATCTTTCACACCACTACAGTACCAACAACCACTAAGACTGATCCTATTTTGCACACTTCCATAGTAACAACATCGACTCAAGATGAGCCAATGACATATACAACTCAAGCTCAGGTAGTTTTGTTAAAAGTCGAGATACATAAGTGGAAGAAAACTATAGCTAGTTTCAGATAGGAGATGTCCCTTATTTAGTGCACCTAAGGACACTAAAAGACATAATGGAGAAGGCTGCTAGAGTCATTGTTGACCATGAGGAGAAGTTGGAAGAAGAGAAGAAAAAGGGAGAGAAACAAAAGTAAAATATTACATATATGGAGGCATAGATACAAAGGTTAAGAGATGAGAAATGAGAGATGTATGATACCACCCATTAGGTAGTAATGTTTTGCTCCCCTTCTCTCATATATGGAATGTTCCTTCATGAATACTATTTATTTTTTTGTCTAGAATGTATTCACCAAGAGATGGTTTATAATATTAAAGAACCCATGGAGTTTCTTAGGACTTTGAAAAATTATGACATCCTCACACAACATCTCATGTGTAAACTATACATGCACAACTACCTTCTAAGAGATGATCAAAAATTCAATCTAGATCCTTATGTGGGAGATTTCCAATTGAGAGCCTTTCTTTCCTACACCATTAACCAGGTGAAGTGGAATAAGGCACTTGATTATTTCAAGGAAAATAAGGTACACATACCCCTTCAGGTTAGAATGGAGAACTTTCAAGTTGAACAAATCATCAACAAACACAAATACTTCAGGCATATTCCCAATTGGTCACAGAATTCAAAAACTACACAATAATGGTGTGTTGATCTTTGCATAAAACAATTGACCTATTGCAAGGAAGAGGCACTAGAAAACTGTGACCAAGGATGGACCTTATCACCACCTATTGTCAGGGAACTGGAAACAGTTAGGGCTCCCAATTTTCACAGATCCATGGAAAGAATATCCAAGTATATAGCATGTATGAGGTTTTGTGGGGTTCAATGGCTAGGTTTGAGATTTTCAGTCCCATTCATCTGGATTCCACTTGATCAATATCAACCTGATTACAAGGTACATAGAGAATGGTGGAAGGATATAATATTGACTAGGGGATATAAGTTTCCAGGGAAAGATATGGTTGAGGCATATGACATAGCAGAACTTCAGGCCCAGTATCAAGGTTTCAACCCAGATCTGCAAAACTGAAGGCCTACATGAGGATGATAATGTGAATAAATTTTTGGGGAGATATGTGTAACCACAAGTGTAAGAATGCACCTCTATTATTTCATTGTGTGTATTAGTTCAAAAATGTTAGATATTCGTTGAGGGTTTACCAAAGCAAATCACTAATCTCTAAAATATCACAAGAACAAAGAAAACACAATTTGGAAAGATGATGTGATCAAGGATGCATCATAGTCCATGGGTTAAAGTTAAAAAAGAGGACCTGTTCCATGGTCCAACATTAGGTTTTGTTAATTGGTTCAGCGTTTGTCTATTTTTAGGAAGATTTGTTACCCTATTCTTGGGATGCTCTATGCTGCACGAATTGTATAAAAGGTCGAACATAGATAGAGAAGGGATTACTAGTTATTCAGCTAGCTAGGAGTGTATCAAGACTACAACCTATGTAATCTCATTTTATTTAATGAAAATCGAGTTCCTTCTAAGTTTTTGAGTTTTTGTGGCAGTTAGTTCACTGTAGCCCTAATCGAGGAGTTGGGCCCACTCTTTTGGTCAGGTGTTGTCGGATTATGTTATAGTTTTGTTGTGGTTTTGTGTGGAATCTGTTAGATCTGTGTGTTATCCCACTTCATGTGAATGTTACAGTTATTTATGTTTAAGCACAAGTAATCTAGTTTATGTTCTTTATTTTACTGAAATGATTGTTTACTTACATGATCAATATTGAAAGAAGCATAGTCTGCACATACAGTGCACAATAGACTGTTTAAGTTTAAGTATACATTACTTTGATTTATTTAAGTGCACATTTATGTTTAATTATACTGTTTACTTTGATTTATTTCATTCATATGAGTGTGAGTAACCTTAATTTTTTTGGTAAGGGGATGACTCAACCACAAGGCTACAAGTTCCTCATCCAAAAAAATACAAACATAGTTGTTGAAAGGGTGTGAATTCTTTTAACCTCATGTTGTGACTATCCCTTCACATTAATAGGTTAAATTTGATATTCAAGGTAATTGTTGTGACCAGTCTATAATAATATCAATTAATGGTTGTGAGTGCACTGAAGTGGATAATTAAAGGGTTGGCCCACTCTCAAAAGCATAGTCATATATTTAAAAAAACACATCTCCCATATTGTTCCTCTGGGATACCCCTACCAAAAAAAATTTGACCTCTAGTTCAGAGCTCTAATATTTCAATTAAAACCATTCATTCAAGGGAATCTATTTTATCTTCCCTTTCATCCCAAGATGCCTTGGGTTTCCCTTTTGGTCCACTAAGAAAGACACCTAATAATTCCCAAAACCCTTTCTGATGATACCTCACATAATAAACCCTTTGAAGCATCAATCACACATGAAAATATTGAGTATGGGTCAATCAAGAATCCCAACATCCAACTTCTCATGTAGATTTTTTTTTTAAACCTAAAGGAAGCGTGGAAATATCGATGATAGTTCACCGTAAGGCAATGAATGTGTTTTATTAATTGTGGCAATATAGAAGAACGTTCATCACACGTTATCATGGTTTTACATTGTGCATATAGCATCTGCATCGTAAATTTTTTCTCTGCCAAACCTTTTTGTCACTATTTCCATGAATTTATGTCGCAACTTTCCACACTTTTATGTCGCACGTATGGTATCTGCGTGATAATTTGTTGGTAAGGTTTTTTACTTTGGCACCATTATTTTTCCCTATTGCGACAAAATTTCATTGCAATTACCACGCTTTATATGGTAAACCTATATTGATGATGATGACACATGGAGGGATAATTTCATCGGTGTTTCCATGAATACCTGGTTTGTGGATATAGCGATGAAAAATAACCTTTTCTTTCATGGAAAGTGTGACGCATATGTGTGGAAATAAAAATGAAAAACCCGTGGAAATTTTGGTCATATGTAGTAGTGTGAGGAGTTATTTGACATTCCACATACCACCAGAAATGGCATGACATGTACTATCCATATAGAATAGTATTACCTTAAAATAGATTACAGCTCATACCATTATACATGAAACAACCTTGGGTCCATTACCCAAACCTTTGTTCTACTGAAATTTTCCACCAGACTTTCTTCAAGGGTTGACATCAATGACAACCAACCTTAATAAAAAATATCCCCCTTTGGCATTGATGGAAACACTCTTATGCAATATTGAAATCATTTCATGCAATACTGAAGTCATATCACTCATGCTCCCCCTGGAACCATGGCTTTATCTTCTACATCTATGTGACCATTGCTCCCCCTATAATCATGCCTCTGTCCTTTGCACCTAATAAATATATCCCCCTGGAATCATGTCTTTGTCCTCTTCACTTGATACATATCTCCCCCTTTTTAATCAATGGAAAATGTATCTTTCCATCTAGGGTTGGTCCCCCTAACTGAATTGTACTCTTTATTGTGCTTCCTCGTGTACATCTAAGACATATAAGATAAGAATTCAAAAGAATTCATTTTGGAGTAAAAATAACTCTGAGTCTATGGAAAAGATACTGAAAGGCTTCCCATGGAAGTGGTTTTGTAAATATGTATGCCACTTGTTATTTTGTACAGACATACTCAACTGTGATGTTATTTTCTGCAAATTGTTCCCGTAGAATGTGATACTTAATTGGAATGTGCTTCGTCTTGGAGTGCATCACCGAGTTCCTTGAGATACTAATGGCACTTGTATTATCACAATATATTGGAATGGGCTCATCATACTCAACCTGTATGTCTGTTAGATTTTTTTTCATCTAAATAACTTGTGTACAACATGTTGTTGCTACAATATACTTTGCCTCAGCTGTAGATAGAGATATTGATTATTGTTTCTTACTTAGCCATGATACTAAACACTCACCCAAGTAGAAAAATGCTCCATTGGTGCTTCATTAGTCATCAATACAACCTACCCAATCTCCATCTATGTAGGCAATAGGAGATAGATACTTTCCTTTTGGATAATATAATCCAAACTCTTTTGTTCCTTTGAGATATCTGAAAATCCTCTTCACTTTTAACACATGTGATTCCTTTGGTGCTTCTTGAAATCGTTCCACCTGTCCAATTGCATGTATTACATCTAGTCTAGATGTTGTCACATATAGTAGGCTACCAATCATTGACCTATATTGCCTTTGATCTCTAGACTTTGAATCATCGTCTTTACTTAACTTTCAACTGGTTTGCATGGGAGTGATAAATGGTTTGCAATCTTTCATTCTGAGCCTCTTTAGCATTTCTCTGATATAATTGCTTTGAGAAATAAAAATTCCTTGGTTGCTTTGACGTATCTTAATTCCCATAAAGAAGGATAGTTCTCCAAAGTAATGACATTTCAAATTCATTCTGCATATCCTTTGCAAATTTTTAGATTAACATATCATCACTACCAAAAATAATACCATCAACATAAAATTCAATTAATAAAATACAATCTTGAATTACCTTGATGCATAGGTTGTTGTTTGCACTTCCTTTTTTGAACCCTCCCCATTTTAGATATTTATCAAGTCTAGAGTACCATGCCCTGGAAGCTTGTTTTAGACCATACAAGGCCTTCTTTAATTTACACACATAATCTACATTCTCTCACAACTGAAGTCCTAGTAGTTCAATGTAGAATTCTTCTTCAAGTTCCCCATTAAGAAAAGTTGATTTTATGTCCATTTGATACACTTTAATATTTTAGGAGCATGCATAAGCTAAAAGAAATCAGATTGCTTCCATTCTGGTAACTAGAGAAAATTCTCTTCAAAGTCGATCCCTTCAACCTGTGCATATCCTTTACATATCAATCTAGTTTTTTTCTTTCTAACCTGTCCATATTCATTAAATTTATTTATGTATACCCACTTTGTGCTGATCACATTCTTATTCTTTGGTCTTAGATCCAATTCCCAAGTGTTATTTTTCTATATTTGATCCAATTCTTCATCCATGGCCTTGTTCCAAAATTCATCCTTGTTGGCCTCTTCAAAATAGGTTGGTTCAATCGTAGATTTGAGTGCTAGGTGAATTTGTTTTGGTGAACAAATTATTCTTCTAGTCTCAACTCATGTGTCTTTGTTTCCAATAATCTGATATGAAGGATGATTCTTCTATACTCGTCTTCTAGGTGTTTTCGGAGTTACTTGTTGAAATTTCTCTTATGTTTCTGTCGTATCCCCTTGGCCTTCCACTTATTCTTCATCTTTTGATTCTTCTTTGTAAAGTTGTTCCATTGATTCATTTTCTTCTTCCTTTAATTCTTGTCTACTTGTTTCATCAATTGTTACATTGATTCTTTCCACCACTTTGTTCAATCTCAAGTTGTAACACTTAGATGCTTTTCTTGTACTTGAGTAGCCAACAAGTACTCCTTTGTTTACATGAGATTAAAACTTTCCCATTATGCCATATTCTCTTTTGATATAAAATTTTCTTCAAAAAACTCTAAGTTCTTTACATTTTATGGTCTTCCTTTCTGTACCTCGTAAGCAGTTTTGTCATTGTTGTTTCTAAGCATTACTCTATTTTGAATGTGAACTATTGTATGCACTTCCTGTATCCAAAAAATATCTGTGAATTTTGAATCCATTAGCATTGTTCAAGCCATTTCATGTACTGTCATGTTCTTTCTTTAAACAAAACTATTCTATTGAGGTGTCCTAGCAATGAAGAATTTCCTTTTTATTCGATGATTGTTGCAGTAGTCCATAAATTCCTTTGAAGTGAACTATTCTTCATTATCAGATCTCAAGCATTTAATTTTTGAATCCATTTCATTTTCAACCATTTCCTTGTAGATCTTGAAGTTTTCAAAAGCTTCTGACTTATTCTTGAGAAATAAAGCTGTGGTCATTCTTGTATAATCATCAACTAATAACATAAACTATTTCTCACCTTTTAAGTCATTTTTGTAGTTGGTCCAACTAGATCAGTATGCACAATTTCTAGTGGTCTTGTCGTTGAATATTCCTTTCATTTGAACCTGGTCTTTGTTTGTTTTCCTTGTTGAAAATTATTGCATAAAGTGTTGATTGGTTTCATGATCTGGGGCATTTCTCTGACTGCTTCTCCTTTGCTAACTTTCAAAAGTTATCAAAATGTATGTGACCCACTCTTCTATTCCATAGCCAACTTTCATCTTCCTTTCCTAGAAAACATTTTTAATTTCCAATTTCACTTAACACATGTATGTTGCTTGAATTTATCAGAGTTGTAGAAATCAATTTTCCTAAATCTTATTTTCGTATATCACGTCTTTGTGAATCGAAAGTAACTTTATGACCTTGGTCACAGACTTGACTCACACTTAGAATATTATGTATCATAACCTCTACTAGTAGAAAATTTTCTTCCTTTGTATTCTTGTTCCCAATTCTGACTATGCATTTTCCAATGATTTTCATTGAATCATCATTTCCGAAGGACACTGTTCAATATCTTTCCTTTCGTAATGTAAAAAACTTGTCTCTATAACCTGTCATGTGTTTTGAATACCCACTATCAACATACCAACCACATTTCTTCTACTTAGCTTGTACAGAGAGCTTGCATTCTTCATTGCTACATTGATCTTTCTTTCTTATCCATGTCCTTTTATGAGGTTCTTGTCTGTGACTGTTGTTATTATGTTGTGGTTTTCTAGGAGGGATTGTCATTCTGCAATATTTGGCCATGTGTCTAAAATTGTTACATTTGTAACATTGCACTTCAGTGCTCAAAGATTCAAACCTATTGTAACTTATTCTCTATGTTTCACTAGGCCTCCTTAGATAACCCCTTTTTGTATCAATTTCAAATTTGTTTTTGTTTCTATTGTTAGCTCTGCAATTCACAGTTATATGTCCAAAATTATTACATGCATAACATAAACCAAAAAACATGGTTTGATACCTGAGAGTTGAAGATATTCTAAAAGGAGGTACTGTTATGAATTCTTCTTCTTCTTGAGGTGTATCTATCAGTTGTTGATTCTAAAATCTGAATATTCTCAGTGGAGGAGTGTCCCTGTAATATTCCTTGTTGAGTGTCCCTATAATATTCCTTGTAGATCTTCCTACCCCCCTTGATTGTTTCTGCAAATCTTTTTGGATATGTTTCTTTCTCTTTAGTTTTGGAGCTTGATCCTTTATTTGTCTGATTGTATCTAATTCTGGACTTGTCATGATGAGATTTTTTATTGTTGATAATGTCATAGAAAACTTTTGAGTTGTTCTGCATGTTTTTCTTTTAAATATCATTACTTAATGTGACAATCTCTACTTCCGAATTTCCAATGATCTTGCCTTTTTCTTCTAGTTTTTCTTTGAGTTCTTTTTCAATTCTTTTATCTTCTTCTATTTGAACCTTCAAATTTGTGATCATTTTTTATAGTTCTTGAGTGTCTTCTTTCTTGTCTAATTTTTCTTGTAGTTTCTTGTTTTTCTTCTTTTCTTTCTTATAAATTCTATGGAGCACATTAATTCCTCTTGGTATTCAAGTTCTGCCTCTTCAATTTATTCTTCGACTTCTTAATATTTTTCTTCAGCTTCCTCGTATTCTTCTTTGGATTCTTCTTTGTCAAAGTCTTATACTGGCATGAATAGAATTGTTTCTATCTCATTGTCACTGAATTCCTCTTCATCTGATGATGAGATGTCACTGTTGTTGTTATGTTCTTTTTTTTTCCTTCCCTTTTTCTTTGAATTTTTGGATTCTTTGAAGGATGATTCTTTTATATCTGGATTTTCATGTTTAGTTTTCATTTCATATTCTATGAAGATTCCATGTAATTCGCCCATGCTTATTGATTTTATATATGATCTTTCTTCTAGTGCTTATATCTTAGGGTCAAATCTCATAGGAAGAGATATTAATACTTTTTGAACAATTATAGATTGTTTGATTTCTTCTCCCAATCCTATGATTTCATTTACTGTTTCATCAACTCATAAAAAGTAAGCTACAATATTCTCATCTTTCTTCATCTTAAATTGTTTGAACTGACCTCTGTAAGTTTGAAGCTTTACTTCTTTGACTTTTGAATCTCCTTTATAAATATTTTGAAGTTTGTCCCAAATATCTTTAGAGGATTTACAATGGGCAACTTTAGTGCATATCATTTCACTAAGACCATTCAAAAGTGAATTTTTGTCTTTGGAATTATTCTGAATGCATTTCACTGCTTTTCCATTTGTTCACAGAACTACTAATGTTGTGTATCCATATACAATCAGTTTCTAAATTTCAAATCCTTGTGCCTATATATATGTTTTTTATGAAGGAGCATCTTAAGCAGCCAACCAAGCAAGCACAAAAGCAGGAGACAGATGGAAAAGCACCAACACACATTTTGAAATGTTTTGAAAAATTAATGAGCGGATATTAATGTAATAGATAGGGGAAGCGTACTTACATTTATATCTAGATGTTGTAAACATATCTTGAGCATTGCTCTCATCTGTCGAATGTAGAGACATTTAAGTCTTTTTAATGCAATTAGGTAGATTTGATTTAATATATTAGATAATTTAGTAGCGTAGGAGGGAAAACGAATATAGACACCCTCACCCTTGTATCATTGTAATTTTTTATGAGCATTAAGAATTCATAAGTTGTAGAGATGAAGTAGAGAGTTGTAGAGAAGAAACCATGTACATGAGGACTTGAGTTAATATATGAAGCTTTGACTCAACTTTCATGGTGTTATGATGCTTATTGTTTACATTTGGTGAAGGGTATGTTTATAGCTGATTTGTTTCTCTGTTATGAATTTGTTTCAATGCTCTCTAATGTGTATGATTTCATGTTGAATGTATGAAGTCTAAGAAAGGAGAAGAATGAGTTTCAATTGTTTCTCTTCCTAAGAATTCCTGCAAAGAGTGCAGTGAACGTCCACAAGGTGTGCTTTGATGAGGATTTGAGTTTTATCTTAGAAAGATTAGGAGAAATATCGTTGTTCTCATAACCAGCAGAAGTGTAGGTGAGGCACAGAGCCATGCAAGGTGTGCACATGCTAGTTGAATCCTTAGAACCTATCAACTAAGGAGAAGGTTGAAGGACCACTGTTGCAAAAAGTGCACAGGGTCAGAGATTCAAATAACCAGAGGTTATTTGAAAGTCTTCCGCAAGGAGTGTGTGCAGGGGATCCCTTTTAGAATCTTGGGTTTACAAGTGAAAGCTCAGGAAGGATAACACTCTTGAAGTGTTCAAAGGGAGACAAAGATTGAAATTGTCTCATTGAAGTCAACTTCGGGAGGGAGAACACTGATTCGTTTGGGCAGAAGTCATCGAGGAGTGCATCTGGTGGTCAGAATTATCTGTGGAGAAATCGTGAAGTTGTGAGGACCGTAAGATTCAGAGGAGATGTAAAGTGGTTGGGAGTTGGATGAAACCTCTACCCTAATATCAACAATCAATGTGGACTATTGATCATGGTCAGTTTTAACTGTCAGAGCATTTCGGGGATTCGGGATCCGTAAGTTTGGAGTGCAGGCCAAAATCCTTGGTCAATCTAATTTTTGAATCGCAAAAGGGAGTATCGAGTGTGGAATTTAGACATTTCCGTATTTCGGGGTTTGACATTCCATAAATTCCAATGACAAGGAGCCAGGGCACTTTGCATTGAAAACCCCAAAGTCATGAAACACGACGTGTCTTTGGAGTGAAATTTCGGCATTCCGGGGTTCAGGAAGTAGAGGAAGCAGTGGCTTTGGAATCAAGAGTTTCAAACTCCGAGTTCATAAAATCCTGAAGAATGAAAGGAAAAATTCCCAAAAAGTTAAGGGACAATAGTCGTTGTGCACCAATCAGGTTTCAGGGTTCCGGGACTCAAGAGGTAGAGTTTCATGGTCAACACAACTCCCGAAATCGTAAAGAGAGAAACACCAAAAGGTGGGTCCCAAGTATCAGTCAGAGGATACGTGCGGTGGGAGTGAAAGGAGTGGTCAAGCTTCAGAAAAAATCTTGAAAGGCCATCAATCTCGCCAAAAGGAGAAATTTCAGAATTCGGGGGAATCATAAGGGAAGAGGAATGATTATTGGTTGTTCGATCAAGTCTCGAAAAGCTGAAACTATTGGGTAACATGTGGCATGTGATCTTCGCACTTGATGAGTCAAACTTCGTTGATGTTTCACATTTCGGTGATTGTAAAAGTTGTGACATTGCGTCGAGAACTTCCAACTTGTGAAACCCGAAATATTTCATGGCTTAAACAAGAGTGGTTTAATTAACTCTTCGCGTGGTTTGGAAAAGATCCTACACTGATATCGGCCCGAGGGCAGGGGGTCTGTGCCAGTTGTGGTATCAAAGCACAAAACAAATTCTTTGCTTTCTACAATAGAGAGAAAAGAGGAAAAATTTTCAGCCATGCCGTCGAGAAGAAGAGATAGGCCAATGCCTGATCCAACAGGGGAAAGAGAAATGTGTGAGTTACGTGCCAGACTTGATGCTATGGATATAGCATAGAGGCACACAGTTGACACTAAGGATATCAGCGAGGCTGAAAATGAAAATGAAGCTGGAAACAAAGAAGAAGAAGTTGTAGCCAAAGATGTTGCAGACAAATGCCTATTTAGGGTTGTTGTAAGGATAGGTGCCAGAGAAAAAATGGACATTCCCATGTATGATGGAAACTTGGATGTTGAATAACTTCTAGATTGGATTAGAGATCTAGATAAATACTTCGACTATGATGATTTCAAGGAAGATAAGAAAGTAAAACATGCCATTACTAGACTTAAAGGGCATGCAACACTGTGGTGGGATGAACTACAGGCTGACAAACACTACAAGGGCTAGCATAAAATCAAAATCTGGGAGAGAATGGTTGCAAATATGAAAGACAAATTTATACCCAGGGACTATCAAATCACTCTGTTTCATAGGATCCATAATTTGAGATAGAAGTTGATGTTAGTGAAGGAATACACTGAAGAATTCTACAGGATAAACATCAGAGGAGGTCATCGGGAAAGCGATGATGAAAAAGTTGCCAGGTACATGAATGGTTCGTGATATGACATTCAAGATGATATGGGCATGATGACCATTCTAAATGTGGAATATTCTTATCAGATAGATCTGAAATATGAAGAGAAGTTGAGCCGAAAGAAAGGTCAAAGAGGTCGAGGTAGAAGTCAAACCAGAGGAAAAACAATTGCCTAAGAAAGAACTCAGAAACATAAAGAAGAGAAAAAAAAACCTAAAACTCAACCTGAGAGAGGAGGAAGATCACAAGGAAGGTAGTATGCTGATAGAAATACTTTTCCTAGATCCCGAGGAAGAGGAAGAGGTAGAGGAGGTGAAGTGAAATGCTTCATCTGTGGAAAAATTGGACATAAATCCTATGAGTGTCCAGATAAGAATAAAGATGGTGGTGAAACTCACATTGCTGAAGCTCAAGGATGGAATGTTGAGGCAGAAGACACTGAGGGTGGAAGATCTTTGATGATAAGGAAATTTCTCTTGAAGCCGGAGAAGGAGGTAGAGAACCCAGCCCAAAGAAACAGTCTGTTTCGGACTGCTTGCAAAACTAAGGATAGTGTATGCAAGGTCATAGTGGACATCGATAGCATAGAAAATCTCATATCTATAGAGATGGTAGAAAAGCTGGAGCTAGAGACAGTTGTACATCCAAGCCCATACAGAGTTTCGTGGCTACAAAAAGGACATCAGGTAAATGTCACTAAACAATTTTTAGTTGAATTTAAAATAGGAGGATATAAAGATGAAATATTATGTGATGTCATTCCCATGGATGTTTTTCATCTATAGCTGGTTAGACCATGGTAATATGACAAAAACATAGTTCATGATGGGAGAAAGAACATGTACACCCTATAGAAAAATGGTAGGACTCACATGTTGCTGCCAATTAAGGATAAAGAGGTGAAAACAAATTTGAGGAACACTGTGCTTCTCATGAGTGGGAAGGAACTTCTTAATGAGATTAAGAATAAGGAAGAAATGTGATTTATTGTGGTTAGGAAGCCCATAATTGTTTTGACCAGTATGAGGATAGATGATTTACCAAAAGAAATCTAGGAGTTGCTCGGAGAGTTTGTTGATGTAGTAGTGGACAAACTACCTTGTTCGTTACCACCTATCAGGAGTATAAGCCATCATATCGATCTTATACCTGGAGCCAGTTTGTTGAACAAAGAAGAATATTGGTTGATGCCACAGGAAAATGAAGAATTTAAGAGGCAAGTCTAGAACTTAATGGACAAATGATTGATTCGAGAAAGATTGAGTCCATGCGTTGTTCCGACAATGCTCAGACCAAAGAAATATGGAGGCTGGAGAATGTGTACAAACTCAAGGGAAATCAATAAGATTACCATCAGATATAGGTTTCCATTTCCAAGGATGGACGACTTGATGGATTTCTTGAGTGGAGCAAAGTTTTTTTCAAAGATTGATTTGTAAAGCGGGTATCATCAAATTCAGATGAGAGAAGGTGATGAATGGAAGACAACATTCAAGACGAATGAGAGGCTATATGAATGGCTTGTCATGCCATTTGGATTAACAAATGCATCCAGTACTTTCATGAGGTTGATGAGCGAAGTCCTAAAGGATTTCATAGGGAAATTCATCATTGTATATCTTGACGATAAATTAATTTTCAGCAAGACAGAAGCAGAACACTTAAAGCATTTAGTTGTAGTAATGAGGAGATTACAGCAGGAGAAATTGCTGATTAATATGAAGAAATTGTCATTTATGAGGACATAACTTATTCATTTGGGTTTTGTTATCTCTGAAAATGAACTGAAAATGGATCTAGAAAAGATAAAGGCGATTAAGAATTGGCCATTGCCAAAGAGCATGTTTGAAGTTCGAAGCTTCCATGGTTTGGCTAGTTTCTACAGGAAAATCATTTGAAACTTCAGTGGAATTAGCACACCAATGATGGATATGGTGAAGAAACAACACAAATCTTTTCATTGGATAGAGGAAGCAAAGAAGAGCTTCAATCTACTGAAGAAGAAGATCATTGAGCAACCAATTCTAGTTTTGCCAGATTTTAGCAAGACATTCCAGGTCAGGTGTGATGCGAGTGGATTTGCAATTGGAGCGGTCTTGAGCCAAGATAATAGGTTGGTCGCGTACTTCAATTTAAAACTAAATGATGTGAAGATTAAGTTCTCCACATATGACAAAGAATTCTATGCAGTCATACAAGCACTAAAGAAATTGAGACATTATTTGGTTCCCAAGGAGTTTGTTTTGTACAACGATAATCACGCTTTACAATTCGTGACTCGACAAGAGAATTTGAACCAAAAACATTGTAAATGGATTGAATACATGCAAAATTTTACTTTTGTGACTATGCATATTTCTGGAACTGCTAACAAAGTTGTTGATGCTTTGAGCAGGAAATGTTTGCTTATGCAGGAATTCAGAGTCAAGACTTTGGGTTTTGATAACCTCAAAGAAATGTATAAGGATGACCTATATTTTAAGGAGGCATATGAGACATCTGATAATCCAATTCTCAGGGAAAAAATCCAATGGACTGAATACATGATCCAAGATGGATTATTGTTCGGGGGAAATCCACTATGTATTCTGAAATGCTCCATGAGGGAGAATTTGCTAAAGGAAAAACACAGTGGAGGATTGACCGGACAATTTGGTCATGACAAGACATTCTCAAAGTTGTATGGCTCATATTTTTGGCCAGGGCTGAGGACAGATTTCAAGAAATCTGTGGACAGGTGCAGAATTTGTCAACACACGAAAGGAAAAGGGAAGAAAACAGGTTTATACCAACCATTACCCATACCTGAAAAGTTGTGGGACGCAGTGATCATGGATTTTGCATTGGAACTTCCAAGGACACATAGAGGATATGATTCAATCTTTGTGGTAGTCGACGGATTTTTAAAAATGGCACATTTCATGCCATGCCAGAAAACTAGTGACGCAATTCATATTGCAAACCTGTTTTTCAAGGAAGTTGTTAGACTTCACGGCTTGCCAAATAGTATCATGTATGATCAAGATACCAAGTTCGTAGGGAATTTCTGGAGGACATTATGGAAGAATTTGGGGACAAATTTGTCTTTTAGCTCATCATATCATCCTTAGACGGATGGACAGATAGAAATCGTGAACAAGAGCTTTGGAGATTTGTTAAGAAGCTTAGTGACTAAACAACACAGTCAATGGGATCACATTCTTCCACAGGCAAAATTCCCTTACAATGATTCACTCAATAGAATCACAGGGCAGAGTCCATTCAAGATTGTATATGGAATGCAGCCAAGGGGAGTTTCTGAATTGAATGATTCAGAACAAAATGAATTAAGGAGTGCTAGTGCATAGGACTTTGCAGAAGGAATGAAGGAACTTCACAACCAAGTTAAGGAGTGATTGCAGAGTTCAAGTCAAGAGTACAAGTAAAGAGAAGATCAAAACATGAGAGAACATCAATTTGAAGCTGGTGATCTGATTCTTGCACATCTGAGGAAGGAGAGGTTCCCAAGGGGAACATATAATAAGCTGAAGATGAAAAATATTGGACCATGCAAGGTCATAAAGAAATTTGGGGCAAACGCATATGAGATTGAATTACCCGATGGGGTCGGAATCTCACTGATATTAAATGTTGTGGATTTGTACCCTTATAGAGTTGAAGAAGTAGGAGAAAAATATGAGCAAGAAGAATTTCAATAGACAAAACAAATGACTGTAGTTGTAGAGCCACACGTGGAAAGTGTAATTGACAAAAGGGTTAGCAAAAAGACCAGGAGAAAAGAGTATTTTGAATACTTGGTCAAATGGAAGGGACATCCAGTTGAAAATTCCAGTTGGGAGGATGAAGCAACAATTCATAGGCATGGACAAACCGTGCAAGAGCTCATGAACAGGATTTCATGAAATATTTCAAGCGAGGGAGTATGATGCAGGAGCATCATAAGAAGCTATCCAAGCAAGCACAAAAGTGGGAGACAACTGGAAAAGCACCAACACACATTTTGAAATGTTTTGAAAAATTAATGAGCAGATATTAGTGAAATATCTAGGGGAAGAGTACTTACATTTATATCTAGATGTTGTAAACAGATATTGAGCGTTTCTCTCATCTGTCAAATGTAGAGGCATTTAAGTCTGTTTAATGCAAGTAGGTATATTTGATTTAATAGATTGGACAGTTTAGAAGCGTAGGAGGGAAAATGGATATAGACACCCTCACCCTTGTATCATTGTAACTTTTGATGATCATTAAGAATTCATAAGATATAGAGCTGAAGCAAAGAGATGTAGAGAAGAAACCATGTACAGGACCACCTGAGCTAATATATGAAGATTTGACTCAACTTTCATGGTGTTATGATGCTTATTGTTTACATTTGGTGAAGGGTATGTTTACAGATGATTTGTTTCTCTGTTATGCATTTGTTTCAATGCTCTATTATGTGTATGATTTCATGTTGAATGTATGAATTCTGAGAGAGGAGAAGAATGAGTTTCAATTGTTTCTCTTCCTAAGAACTCATGCAAAGAGTGCAGTGAATGTCTGCAAGGTGTGCGTTGACAAGGATCTGATTTTTATCTCAGAAAGCTCAGGAGAAATATCCTTGTTCTCATAACCAGCAGAAGTGTAGGTGAGGCACATAGCCATGCAAGGTGTGTACGGGCTCGTTGAAGCCTTACAACTTATGAACTAATGAGAAGGTTGAAGGACAATTGTTGCAAAGAGTGCACAGGGTCAGAGATTCAAATATCCGGAGGTTATTTGAAAGTCTACTGCAAGGAGTGTGTGCAGGGATCCCTTTTAGAATCTTGGTTTTACAAGTGAAAGATCAGGAAGGACAACACCCTTGAAGTGTTCAAAGGGAGACGAAGATTGTAACTGTCTCATTGAAGTCAAGTTCAGGAGGGAGAACACCAAGTTGTTTGGGCATAAGTCATCGAGTAGTGCATCTGGTGGTCAGAATTCTCCGTGGAGAACTCGCGAAGTTGAGAGGATCGTAAGATCTAGAGGAGATATAAGGTGGTTAGGAGTTGGGCGAATCATCCACCATGAAATCAGGAATCAATGTGGACTGTTGATCATGGTCAGTTTGAGCCATCAGATCATTTTGGGGATTTGGGATCCATAAGCTTGGAGTGCAGGACAAAATCCTTGGTCACTCTAGTTTATCAATCGCGAAAGGGAGTATCAGGTGTGGAATTTTGACATTTAGGTATTTTGGGGTTTGACATTCCAGAAATTTTGATGACAAGGAGCTGGGGTACTTTTCATTAAAAACCCCGAAGTCGCGAAACACAACGTTTCTTTGGAGTGGAATTTTGGCATTTCGACATTCCGGGGTTTAGGAAGTAGAGAAAGAAGTGGCTTTGGAATCGAGAGTTTCAAACTCCTGATTCGTGAAATCCCGAAGAGTGAAAGGAAAAAATCCCGAAAAGTTGAGGGACAATAGCCATTGGGCACCGATCAGGTTTCAGGGTTTCGGGACTCAAGAGGTAGAGTTGCATGGTCAACACAACTCCCGAAATCGCGAAGAGAGAAATGCCGAAAGGTGGGTCCCAACTATCACTCAGAGGATACGTGCAGCGGGAGTCAAAGGAGTGGTCAAGATTCGATGAAAATCCCTAAAGGCCATCGATCTCGCCAAAAGGAGAAATTTTGAAATTCAGGGAAATCATAAGGGAAGAAGAACGATTGTTGGTTGTTCACTCAAATCCCGAAAAATCCAAAACTAGTGGTGAATAGGTGGCATGTGCTCTTTGCGTTGGAGGAGTCAATCTTCGTTGATGTTTCACATTTCGACAATTGTAAAAGTTGTGACATTGCATCAAGAAAATCCAACTGGCGAAACTCGAAACATTTCGGGGCTTAAACAAGAGGGGTTTAATTAACTCTTCGTGTGGTTTGGAAAAGATCCTACGCTGATCTTGGCTCGAGGGTAGGGGGTTTGCACCAATTTTCATCCTTATGCTTTGAAATTCATACTTATGTGCATTAAACTATGGTATTCCATTTTTATACAAGTTGTTTCTCTCCATGATCTAGCTTTTAGTGGCTAAACTGATTTCTAAAGGAACCTGCTTTAATACCAATTGTTGGATTACTGAGAGGGGGGGTGAATCTATAATAGAGAAATTTAATCCTTTTTAACCATATAATCCAAGTGTTGTATCAATGTAGCATTATCATCCAATAACTACAGATTAAATAAGTAATGAACAAATGAACAATCATACACATACAAAATACATCAGTGTTTTATGTGGAAACCCGAAGCAGGAGAAAACTATAAACTTCTTTTTCTTATATGTATTAAAGAATCACATTCATCGGAAGCACAAAATTCCTTTGTTTTCCATATGCAACTGGAAGGAGGCTCCAAACCCCTTGCTTCTCAGACTACAACCTGAGGGGAGCTCCAACTCCCCTATTCTCTGGCTACAACCCTGTATGTTTTCCAGCTAGAACCGGAAGGTGGCTACAACCATCTGTCCTTGGCCCGTCCAACCGCCTTGAAGTATAAGTAGAATGATAGAACCACTGTCACACTATCACTGTGAGATATATTGATGTAAACCTATACCAATAAACCTGAACCATGCATCAACCATTCATCAACCTATACCTCAACCTGTAATCAACCTCTACCATAAACAAGTGCATCAATCATGCACCAACCTGTACCATAAACAAGTGCATCCAACCATCTTCCAAGTATGTACCAATAATGTGTCAACTACTCAACCACTATGAATTATTAAAATATACCAACATCATCAACTATGACTTATCAAAATGTACCAACATCATTAACTATACACCTCATGTATGTGCCAACTCATCAACTACTTGTCTCAACCATGTACCCAACATGTAACTTAACCAAAATCCCTCATCAATTTCATCATCCAAATATAATTTGTAACTCTTTAATAGACCTGATGTATATGATCACATACCTTCAAACCTTCCTTAACTTTGACAACAAGAGACTATCATTTTCATCAACCTTTTCTTTAGTCTCACATGACTAGTTTGGGATTAGTCAACAACCCTAACTTGAAATAATCATAACTATGTACCTATAACGAATAAAGATATGAAAATAGTACACAATGTTATTGAGTTTTTTTTATGCAATTCCTCTAGGTTTCACTACTTGGAACCTCTCATAAAATGATTTATAGAAAAAATGACATACCTTGCTGAATTTTGGCTTATTCTAGAGAGCGACCTTGTAGAGCATGCCTGACATGGATTATTTGTTGAATGGATCTAAAATTGTTACAAAAAATACTACATACTTTAATATAACCAACACATTTTTTATTACTAAATTTGGATCTATTATGAAGAAGTTATGACATTTCTACCCAAAACACCCGTTTTAGACTAGTTTCCGGACTAGCCACAAACCCTATTTTCCACGGAGTGTAACTCCAAAAATACAACGACCCACAAGCTGAAATTTTTACCACAAATACTTGGATATATTTCCTGAATGGCCTATAAATTTTATGGTTTGAACCATTTTATAATAACAGTTATTTCTAAAATGGTGAGATGACCTGTAAATAACATACCTCAGAAAGCATCATCAAAATAATTTATCCTCCCTTGAATTCTGGCCTTCTTTTCTTCACCTTCCCTCTAAAATTTGTCTTATATATCCTTTGGTTACCTAATTCACATTTATGTATTCCATATTCTCAAGTGTGATATAAAATTAGAGATCCTTGCCTCTTATTTATACTCTCCAAATATCTTCCTTAGAAGCATCTTCTAGGTCATGTAACCCATTTCTAGATCACTTAACCCATTTCTAGGTCACTTAACCTATTTCAAGGTCACTTAACCCATTTATAGGTCACTTAACCTATTTTCATCATTTTTAGGGTTAACCACTTTCCATAATTAGAAAGTTTTCCATTACTTTATCATTTAAATATTCCTCCTTGACTTTGTCACCTCACTTTATCATTTAAATAAGATTCTTTGATTTTGTCACTTCACTTTATTATTTAAATAATCCCTATTGACTTTGTCACTTTATTTTATCATTTAAATAATAATTTTTTCTTTGTAATCTCTTTGACTTCTTTGACCTTTTGGGGCTTCAAGCCAACATATGAGGGTCCTCCAACTTTGTAAGGCCATAACTCTCAAACCATGAGGAGTTATGTGACCTTCCACATACCACTAGAAATGGCATGACACGTAATATCCATATATAATAGTATTACCTTAAAATATATTAAAATGCATACCATTATACATGAAACAACCTTGGGCCCATTACCCAAACCATTGTGCTACTAGAATTCGGTCCCAGACTTTCTTCAAGGGTTGAGATCAATGACAACCAACCTTAATCAAGAAGTTCCACGTCCTTCTACATATATTTTTATAGAATATTTTAATCCAAATTAGAGCTATGTTCAACTTGGTTCCTTGAATATGTGGCTAGAAGGTTCCTTTTCTTTGTATCCTTCTTGTGGTTCTTCGGATTTATCTTTGGATGTAGTTTCCAACACTTTTCCTTAGTGTGTACATAAATGTTACAATGATTGCAATGTATGATTGTATATTTGCACTGATGCATAGTGTTTGTTGTCTTCTTATATTTTCCTCCTTTCACTTCTTCTTCCCCTCCTTCGAATATTACTAGTGCTCTTTTATCTTAGAACCAGTTGGTTTCCCCTTCCTTTGGACTATATTTTCCACGTATTGTTCATATACACACACCTCATCCACTATCATTGTCTTGAAGAGAATCACCTTCATTTTTAGATGACTATGTAAAAACCATAGATACTTTAGGAGTACATTTGGGTTCTTTGGAGAGATACCCATCATGATGGCCATATTTCTAAACTCGGTGGTGTAATCTTGTACACTCTACCCCTACCTCTTTTTGAAGTAGTGCCACTGGATATGGTCCTATACATAACTGATACAGTAGAATTGGGACTAGATGAGGGTTTTGAATTCCTACCACCGAGTTACTAGTATATCACCCTCCAACCTAAGTTTTTTTGTATGGATTTCTCACCAGGCTAAAGCATGTCCCTTTATATTTAATCTAGAAAATAATATATTTTTTCCTTCATTTATATCGTGAACGCTAAAATAAAATTCTATCTCATGCAACCAATAATTAAATTTTATACAACAATCGCATCTTGGTATATATTTATGTCCACTTTCACTTCCATATTGAATAGGTAATGTGGAGGGTTAACGAAACTCGAAATCGCTTGCTATTTTTCGTGTCCTTTCTATGACTCCTTTCTTAGGTATTCCTGATATCCCAATTTCCCCTCTCATTTGATATCTAATTTAGACCATCCATCATCTCCGAATGGTCCAGTGTTTCTTTCTAGAGCCACCATGAGAAAGTTTATATTGCAGTCGATATCGGTGACCTATACCTCCAACCTCTCAAATATCTCTTTTGTTGGATCTCTAGGGTTGTTATTAATAGACTTGGTTTCCGTGGCAGGAGTGTTTATGAATTCTCTTTAAGCCAATTCCTAGATCCTATAAATTCTCAAAAATACCAAAAAAAATCTACTATGATACGAATATGATCTATAAATTGTTGTGGATATTCCATTGGGATAGCTCGTCATAAAAAATCTAATAAACAATAAAGGAATCTACTTTATGAAGGTTAAATTCCTTTAGACTCCAAAATATTTGGTTACTAATTTTATTCTTATGCATGAAATATATAAAATGCATAAAATAGAGGAGAGTAAACTACAATCACACACCATCCACAAAATAACATAAATATTTTCTCTTGGAAACCCTTACAGAAAAAAACCCAACTAAAAGGTGAGGCTTCTCTACTCTCTTTTCTCAAGTATGGAAATAATGCAAGTACAAAGGAGAAGGCACTCTCTATAACTTCACTAAGCCATATCTCCTCAACCATGAGGAACTGTGTGACGTTCCACATATCACTAGAAATGGAATGAAATGTACTATCCATATAGAATGGTATTACTTTCATATTCACTTATGATGTGTTGGCACATGGTTTGACGTAAGCGTCTATGGTATTTGGATCATGGATTATGTAATGTACTAATATAGGACTTTTGTTGGTTATAATGGTATATGTATTTGGTATATGGTTGAGATCCATGTTGGGCCATATTAGATGATAGTTTGGAACATACATGGGGTGTATGTTATGGTGATATTGGTACATCTTGATGAGTTATAGTTTGACTTTTTGATACTTGATTGGTACATCTTTGGTGCATTGTTAGAGGCACTTGCTAGTAGTGTTGGTGACAATTGACTGGTACATGTTTGGTGCATTGTTAGAGGCACTTGCTAGTAGTGTTGGTGACACATGATTGGTACATGTTTAGAGTCACTTTCTAGTAGTATTGTTGACACATGGTATATGGATGATGTGGCATATATATCTTCATATATTAGTAAAATAACATCTTGGTATTGGTGATGGTTATGAGGTATTATGATGTGCATAATTAATGCAGTTGTGATGGTACAGGTTGTGTGAGTGATTGATGTACATGGTTGATTGGTACAGATTGATTAGTATAGGTTGATTGGACACAGTGACATGTTGCAGGTTTATTTGACAGAAGAACCAAAGTGTTTGAGTTTTAGAAAAAGGTGAAAAACCTATCTTTTTGAAGGTGTATGCATGTTGGAATATAAACAGGTCGAGTACATATGCATGCTACAATATAGGTAGGGGATGTACATATTGAGATGAAACAGAGACAGGTTGTGTACCTATTGTTTTTTGTTGGTACAGTCTAATTATAGGTATAGGTTGGTTACAGGTCAGTGGCACAAGTTGGTTATAGTTTGTTGGTACATGTTGGTATAGGTTTACAGTGGTATATCTCACAATGACAATGTGGCAGTGGTTTCATCATTTGACACTTATATTTTAGGATGATAGGATGGATAAAGGACATGCGGTTGTAGCCACCTTTTGTTTGTAGATGAAGAACATAGGGGGTTGTAGACTCCTTTTGGTTGTGTCCAAGTAATTGGGGAGTTGGAGATTCCCTAAGGTTGTAGCCTAAAAATAAAGGGGATTGGAGCCTCCTTCCAGTTGGAGATAGAGAATTGGAGCTTGGTTCTTCCTTGAATGTAATTCTTAAATACATATAAGAAAATAATTCCATGGTTTTATCCCGCATAGGGTTTCCATGTAAAATATTTTTGTACTGTGCATTGTGTGTATGTGTCTATTATTTTTTATTATGCACTGATGGATGTTAATGTTATATGATGCAATAACATATTAATGATGAATTGATGAACATTGTTGAATATGTTAAAGGAATATACATTGTGGTTAAAATGATTAATAAGTGGTATAAATTACTCATTATTCATTCGCCCCTGCCCCCTCTCAGTAATCCAATAGTTACATGTTCAGCACATCTCATTAGTTAAATGAGAGTGGATCAATATCAATTTGGTGGACCATCTTTATTATATTACCACACATGCACATATTCTCATGTTCTAGAAGATGCTAGAAGACTTATAGACATGATTAAACAATAATTCCACATTATTTTATCATGGAGTGGATTCAATCACCTAGAATGTGTCAATTTAAGAACTCTCAAATTGATCCAAGTTGATATTGGTGGCCACCCACCTATTCCAACTTGCTCATCTTGACAATTTTTAGTTCATCACGTTTATCAGTAATGATGAAATTTCTTTGTCATTGTGGGTTATGCACTTCTGGGGATGTCCTGAATCCATACAAAACATCCAAGTGGATATTGGTGGCCATCCACCTATTCCAACAGGCTTATTTTGTAAGTTTCCATGTCAGTACATCTTTTTGTACTTCTAGGGCCCTTTTGGGGTCCTAAATAATGTTTTTTGGATTTCCATATTTAAACTATAGACATAATTATAGTTTTATGGAATAATGTGTATTTATCGAAAACACCTTTCCAATGGGCTTTCATATGGCTACAACAGAGGTTGCATGCAAACTTTACAACCCTAGGAAGTTGAGGTACCAACTTGCCCATCAGGGCCCACATAAATTTTGGTGATTCATCTTTTATGGTTAGGTTTTCGGATGCCTAGAGTTTTGGAATTCATGAGTAATGTTAAAAATTCCTATAGAGCCTCATCGTAATCATTTTTCTCAGAAAAATGCATGTATCAACCACATATCTTCTCGGAGATAGTTCCCACCGTTCGAGCAAGTTGTTTTCAATTTTCTAGTTTTACAGTTTCATCCTATTTTAGTTATTCAATAGAAGTTATTGTTCACTGGATATCTATTTTTTTTCTCCATATCATTGTGTTATTGTATTTAATATGTTATTCATTTTGTTCCACTCATAAATTTGGATCAGTGGTATTAGAGATGTTTTCTCTTCATTTGTTTTTCTTTGTGCATGTCCCTGACAAGATCTGGTACAAGAAGTTAGGACTTGAACCATTCGAGCCTTCGAAAGATCATCCATGCCGAGCTAAAAAAAATAATAATGGGGGATGAGAAGAAACATGATGGGGCGCAAGATCCTTTTAAATTGTTTCTTGGGGAATCCCTTGTGCGACAAAGGAACAAAATGATGGAAAAATTGGCACAGATCATTTTGTGGCTACCTACAAGAGACACATATTCATCAAGAGCCCAAACAACCCCCTTCAAGGTACAGGTAAATTTTTATATTCCATTATTTGAAGGACTGATAGATCCTGATGTTGTAGATAAATAGATAGATCTGCTCAAAGTTTATTTTTCGGTCCACAATTTTTCTGATAGGAAAAAGATTACTTTTTCACTCCTCAAGGTCGTCCCCCATGTTAAGGATTTGTGGGATACTTACTATGAGAAAAGGACCACAGAGGAATTTGCAATATTTTCAGTCACCCCCACATGGGATTCCTTGAGGGATTCCATTAAAGAAAAACACTACCATGCTGGAATCTACGAGGATCAGTACACAACATGGAACACTTTGGATGAGGAAAGGAACCAAATAATACCATATTTCACCAATATTTTCTATACAATGCACACTAAATTGGGTATCAAAGAATATGAACGATATCTAGTACTCAAATAACGCCATTGTCTGCATATATATATTCAAACATAAATTGATTTTATGGACATCGCATCATTAGGTGCGGCTTATGGATATGTTGTCAAGATCGAGAAAAAATTTAAGAAAAAGAGGTGAGAGTTTGGATTTGCAAATTCCTCACAACTGAAGCAAGGCAAAGGTGGCACCAAACCGCAATATAAGGGAAGAAAAAAATATGGCCATTATCATGACAACCAGTCCAAGCCAAAACCAAAGAAAAATAATGATAAGGCAAAGAAGGACATGAGAAAGTGGTGTGAATACCATAAAATACATTGGCAGAACATCGAAGAATGTCGCTCCAAGCAATCACTAGTGGCTGAGATGAAAGATTTTGATACAAAGGAATATTCTGACTCTGAATCAAATCTGTAAGGAGAAAAGGAGATTATCAATGTCGAACTGAGTGCCACTGTCACTACCAATATATTCTAACCAAGAGAAATAAGAGAACCATATGAAGGGGAATGCCTCTTTAACTCAAAAATGTGGGTAAAGGGGGTTCCACCTCATTTCATTGCCAATAGAGGTAGTCATAAGAACTCGATCTCATCATATTTCATCAAGGAACTGGACCTACCAATGACATCGCACCTGCAACCCTACACGATCGACTATCTTTTCCAAGGAAGAGATCTACGTGTCAACCAACAATGTCATGTTCCATATGGCCCTTAAAAGAAAAGGTTTTGTGTGATAATTATCCCCCTGAAGTTTTTCATTTTATTTTATGCCAACCATATTTGTGGAATATACATGTTGTGTATGAGTCTAGATCCCGCAATGTTATTATTACTTTTGGTAGAGAATTGTACAAGATACCAGAGGTAGCATCACATACCACTATTTTTTTAATCTTTGATAAGAATTGAAGTAATTTCATTTCAAAGACTGATAAGTTTTTCTTATTTGTGATTTGCACTAGAGGTAATAAGAATGTCTTCACCACATCAATGACCTCCACACAGAGCCTGTTTTTTCAATAGAATAAAGTGGACGGGATCATGAAAGAATAAAGAGACATATTCTCCTCATCCACTGGGGTACCAATGCATTGCCAAGTCAAGCATCCAATTGATATATAACCCAGTGAAGTTATGCCTAATGGACGAGTCTATCTTTGCTCGTTGAAGGAAAAGGGACACATCTGACCCATCTCCTCCACTTGCAGAAACCGAATTGTACGGTTGCAGAAGAAATATGAAACCTAGTGGCTTTGCATTGATTACCGGGCATTAAATAAAATCATAGTCAGGAACCAATAGCCAATTCCCTGAATTCATGACCTTCTTGACCAACTCAAGGGGGGAATTTTCCTCAACAAGACTAACCTAAAGTATCGCTACCACTAGGTTCCCATCGAGTCGAATGATCTATGGAAGACAACCTTCAAATATAAAGAAGGCCTCTTCAAATGGTTGGTCATGCCCATTGTCTTAACAAATGCACCAAAAACTGTCATGAAGTTTATGGATGATGTATTAAGACCCTTCAAAAAATCCTTTGTGGTGGTATATATGGATGACATCCTCATCCTCAATAGCACTAAGGAGGAGAAAATGAAACATATTCAATAGGTTTTGAACACTCTGTAGCAGCACAAGCTATATGCCAACATGGAAAAATGCTCCGTTGGCATGAACAACTTCCAATAATTGGGATAAATTGTTGATGAACATGGGGTATAGGTGGATCCATATAATATCCAAGTCATTTGTGACTGGACAACCCCGACCACACTAACTGAGATTCAAAGCTCCTTGGGAATTTCCAACTTCTATAGACAGTTCATGTTGGGATTCTCCCATATTTCATGGGCCCTTGATAGAGTGACTAAGGGTTGTGGAAAGAAAACATATGAATGGGAGAAGACACACCAATTATCATTTTATGATCTAAAGCATCACTTTTCCTTAGCTCCAGTACTCTCTGCACCCAATCTGCAGCAATCATTCAAGATAGATAATGATGCATCCAACTATTTTGTAGGTGTAGTTCTCACTCAATACGACAATCTAATAGAATACCATAGTGAGACACTCTCAGATACCATCCAGAAATACCCCACCTATGACAAGCAAATGTATTCCATTGTGGGGTAAGCCTGTCGTTAATGGAAACATCACATTTTAGGAAATGAGACAATCATCCACATTGATCATAACCCTATGCAATTCATATAAATAGAGGGGAAGTTGCATAATGACCACCATCAAAAGTGGTCCACATACATACAGTAGTTCCATCTCGACATCAAGTATAAGACAGGGATCACAAATAATATCATTGATTTCCTCAATCGATATCCTATTTCTGCACTCACCACCATGCTCCATTTATGTGGTCATGAGGCATGTGAGTGGCCCCAAATTTATCATCGAGATCCTTACTTTTCCACCACCTATCATATATTGGGCATAAGTGAAAATGTCACCAATTTTCACACTTAGGATGGATTTTTGTGCCATATGGTCCAACTCTATGTTCCCCCAAGTGAGCATGAAAATATGATTTTGGAGGCTTACTACAGTTAGATGATAGGATATTAATGCATTGAGAAAACTATGGCCATTATATAGAAACATTTTTATTGGCCAAAAATTCGACAGGACGTCATCAAGTATACCAGATGTTGCATTGCATGTGCCATTGCCAAGTCATCCATCAAGAAGAAATGATTATACACCATTATTCCTAATCCCAATAGGCTTTGGGAATCCATATCGATGGATTACATGTCTGGCATTCCATCCACCAAGAAAGGAAATGATTGTGTAGTTGTGGTGGTTGATTAGTTTTAAAAGATGGCCATTCTCCCATCTTGCAAGAAGAGTATCAAAGAGACATATACTGCCACAATCATATTTGAATGAGTGTCGGTCCATTTTGGGATACCATAGAGGATCATATCAGATTGGGACAACAGGTTCCCCAAAAAAAATTTGTCAAGTATTTGGTCAATGTTGGACACCAAGATCACTAATTACACTTACTTCCATCCACAAATAGATGGCCAAATAGAGTTCATCAATCAAATGATTCTGTAGATCCTGCACATGTATAACTCTCAGATACCATCCAGAAATACCCCACCTATGACAAGCAAATCTATTCCATTGTGGTGCAAGCCTGTCGTTAATGGAAACATCACATTTTAGGAAAGGAGACAGTCATCCACATTGATCATAACCTTATGAAATTCATATAGATAGAGGGGAAGTTGCATAATGACCGCCATCAAAAGTGGTCCACATACATACAATAGTTCCATCTCAACATCAAGTATAAGACAGGGAGCACAAATAATATCATTGATTTCCTCAATCGATCTCCTATTTCTTCACTCACCACCATGCTCCATTTATTTGGTCATGAGGCATGTGAGTGGCCCCAAATTTATCAGCGAGATCCTTACTTTTCCACCACCTATCATATATTGGGCACAAGTGAAAATGTCATCGATTTTCACACAAGTGAAAACCTCGATTCTCTGAACCCTGACTCCTCGGGATCTCCTGACATGCATCCCACACAATAGACAGTTCTGAGCTCGTCGAGATATCATGGATCATGATTTTGAGCAGCAAGTGTTTCCTATTCTCAGAAACCCCGATACATGATATCATGAGTGGTTTCGACAGTTCCTGTGGCACGGATCGACGGCTCAGCCCCTCCTGAACTCAAACCTCCCTGTACCTCCGTGAGATCTAACGACCAACAGAACTTCACGAAACCTCCTCAAAGGATTTCGTTTGTTCGTTCTCCTATCCTTAGCCCACCAAATTGACGACGAGTTCTTCCACAGAACTTGTCTGCCTGCTCGCTAACCTATGACGCTCTTCCAAGCTTTTGAGGCACCAACTCTCTGTGCTTCCCTTGGATAAATTCTCAAGGTTCTCTACCTCCTGAGCTTGTTCACGAATCTCAAGTACTTCAGAGAACTTCTTGCCTGCACTCCTTGCGAAAATCCTTCAACGACGCCTCAGTGTTGAAGTCTTTTGACTCTACGCATTCCTGCAGTAGCAGTCTTCCAATATTCTGCTCAAAATTGCAACTCTGAGACTTAGCTTGACCTGTGCACTCCTTGCACGGAACTATGCCTAATTGCACCCTTGAGATAAATGAGAACAAAATCTATCTCTAATTGAACCCTTCTGTAAATGCACTCCTTGCTGACAGTTCGACTGCACTACTTGCAGGAATCTCTGGCTCAAATAGAGAAACAATTGAAACTCATTCACTCTTCCTCTCAGACTTCAATTTAACCATGAAATCACATACACATCATATAAAAGCAAATGTATAATAGGAAGCAACCATTCAAGAGCATATCAATCATTAAACACATAGAGAATAACACAAACCATGAATTTGAATCAGAGCTTTCTTCTATTAATTCAACTGCCTGTACATGGGTGTTCTTCACACAGTTCTCTGCTTTCTCTTCTCTTCCTACTCCTCGATAATGTTACAATGATACAATGAGGGTGTCTATATCCATTTTCCCTCTTGGACTCTAAACTATCAAATCTAGAATTAGATTCCTATCTACCAACATTAACTATATTAAATGTCGACTATCTACCTAAGGATGAGAGCTATCCACTCAAGGTCCATTTACAATATACAAGTGCGCCTCTCTTAAATGAGTCATTTAATATTGCACAACAATTCTAAAGCATTTTCAAAATTTTTTGTTGGCTTGTCCAGCTGTCCTCCGCTTCCGCGCTAGCTCGCTTGATGTGCTGGCGATGCTCCTACATCAAAAATCCACCATGATAGATTTAAACAAGAAGATTGTTGATGAAGAAGAGACTGATCCATAGCTGATTGGACCACTGATGTATCTCGTTAACACCAGACTTGATTCATGCCATGCAGTGGAAGTGATTAGTCATGTCATGATTCAACCGAGACAGACTCACCAGACAACAACAAAACATGTATTGATATATATACATGGTACAGTTGGATATGGCCTGATATATGCCTCCAAGGTGAACTTGAGTTTGATATGTTGATTCAGATTGAGAAGAAAGTATAGTGGATCAGAAGAGCACATCTGGTTGACGTTCTACCATGAAATTTTCTATGGTTTCCTAATACATCAAGAAACAAAACTCTATGGCCTTGAGTACCACAAAGGCAGAGTATATAACATTGAGTGTGTGAAGCAATGTGGCTTCACAATCTTAAGAAAGATTTAATTACCATGAGATGGATCTTATGATGATAACTAAGAGTGGTGTGTAAATCTCTTTAAGAACCCAGTGTTTCCTGATGGACCGAAACACGATGAGATGAAATATTATTATATCAGAGATATGATGTAGAGGAAAATCATACACATTCAATACCATCCTACACAAGAGAAGATTGTAGACATCTTCACGAAACTAACTTGGTGAAGAATTCCTTCCTAGTTGAGAGGGAATACTAATGACTCTAGCCAATAAAAAATTTAGAGTACATCCGTGAAAGACTTCGCATGATGAATAATTCCTCCCTAGATGAGAGGGAGTGTTTATGATTGTAGCTATGTGTGACATTCTCCATCTTACAAACCTATGAGATGTGGATCTTTGCAGCTATGTGAGTCTTTCTCTCATATTACAAACCTAAGAGAAAGCGCCTAAGAAGGGTACGTGGTTCCTTCCTGAGATAGAGCTGGAACACATAGATGACCTCTTCCATTCAGAGAGTGGAGAAGAACTCCATATGATTATCCAATGGGAAAGACAATTTGTTGAGTTAGACGCTCATGTGGCTGAGCACAAGGTGAACATGTGAAATCCCAAAGTGTTGGGTGCATCTTCATGTGAAAATAAATGAATATGATGTATTAGCCTCCTTTGAGCAACATATTTGATGAGAAAAATCCAAATGATTCGCCTATGTGAGGCAGTGGGAAAGAAGATCTATAGAGTGGACGTTTGTATGGACGAACATAGGTGGACTTGTGAAGATCTATTTCTTCTATGTAACTCAGTGATCTAGAGATATATACATCCCTATGGATGTGTGGATGAGCACTAGTGGGTGTATCATATCCTTTTCTATATTTTCCAAGAGTCATACCTGCCTGCAACCCTAATTGTAATGTAAAGGGTACATGTTGGCCCCACTTTAATGTGACTGCTAATTAATGTACAAGATAATTAATCTTGTTAATATTAATTATATTATAAGCTAGTGAGTTCGACCTTGTTGTGCCAATAGAAAATTTTGTTGATAGGCTCAGGTTAGTATAAGTAAAGGTAAATTCCCCATTGAGGAAAAATATCTTTCAAGTGAGTTTGGAAATTTGAGCAAGTACACCTTCTTGGGAAAAATGTGCACCTCTCTTGGGCGCTAGTCTTCTAGGGTTTGAGAACCCTCTTGTGTGATAGTTTTTATCTTGGTGGTGAATATCTTTCTCTTGAGGATTATACCAAACAATTTGGATTGGTTTTATTCCCTTGTTGAAGGGTTTCCCAGGATACATCTTGTATTCTTGTGCATGGTGCTTCTTCTTGTGATATTGGGTGATGCAACATTTATGGTTATGGTTAAATGCTGAAACGAAATGAACTTCATGATTAACGTTACTTATTGAAAAATCAACAGTTTAGTGGGAGTCATATCCCTCAAGCAAATATTGTGGTAGGAGGTTTGAATATCCCTTCCTATGGATCCAATCCTAGGTTCACTTTTCCAAGAGAAAGTGCTCAAATGGGCGGTCATCCTAATTATTACATTACATCCATGTATCCTTCTTCCACCATGTCAGTTTCTATGAATTCTTTTCCCATGGTAGACCTCCATTTTTCCTTTGGTGTTTCACCTATGGGAGCCATTTTTATAGTATGGGTAACCCACTTCATGAATCTCCTTCGTCTGGGGGTGTCGTATATTCTCACCTGAGTAGTCCTTGTCATGTTTCTTTCTCTTCGCATGCGGCTTCCTCGATGACGATGCCCTTAAAACCATTTATGAATCAATTTGGAGGAGGATAATATCCTTCTAGACAAGGCCATGGTGTATACCAAAACCCTTCCTGGCCAACAATTTCTCAAAACCATTATTTCCGAGAACCTTGGTCTCAAATGTCACAACCAACAACCACCATTCATGATGGAAACACATGTCCAGTCACTACAAGTCATGTTGGAATTATATCACCAACCTCTGCTAATCATGTTGGATATAGGTTAACAACCTATGCAAGTCATGTTGAAGAGAAACAACCAACCGCTACAATTCATGTTGGTGGAAGAACTCTAGTCATTTCTTGTCACAATTCACATACATCACTAACCTATGCTAGTCATGTTGGGGATTCATCACCAACCTCTACTATTCATGTTGGGCACTGATCACAAAAGTAGGCAAGCCATGTTGGAGATCTTCTACTAGCATTTGAAAGTCATGCTAAGAGTATGTCACTACCCAATGCAAGTCATGATGGGGGAATTCATACGATTGATAAGCCTCGATGCATAATACGTAAGCCCAAGTCCCTTTGTAGGATTTGAAAAGGAGATCACCTTACTCGTTTGTGCCCTACTACTGATGTGGTACAAGGAACATAGTCCTTATCTGATAGCCCCTTAGTTTTTCTGTCATATTTGGTTTCCTAGCCTTCTTTGGTAGATACAACAATAGTACCGATGTAATCTTCAGTCGACACCACTGTTTTTTTAGGGGGTGATGTTGTCTCGCATATCGTTCAACCAACAATCGTTTCGATGCAATTTTTGGCCAACATCACTTATATTTTGAGGAGTGATGCATATTTTGACCATTTTGTCTCACATCCTTTTCAACCAATGGTTGAAGAAGTGGTCATTCCAATGCAATATTTGGTCGATGCCACTCTTCTCTTGGAGAGTGACAAGTTAAAGGAAGTGACCTTTCTGATGCAATCTTCGGTAATCCCACTCTACTTTTGGGGGATGATGTGTCTTTCAACAATGTCCTTACAATTTCTAGTCTTGTAACTTATGAACAAGGGAGAATTCTAATTTCTCTAAGTACACTCCCTCCAAGTACTAGTATGGTTTCCTTTCATTGGGATGATCTTGTAGAGCCTCACCTTCCTTCTTCTACACCCTTCCTGATAAAGGGAATTCTTTGATATATTGTAGATAAAGTCTTCTGTGTAAGTATTTTATCCTCGGCTTGGAAAGTTTTGGGTTTTCCCAAGATTGTGTCAGATATATGTGAGTTTCTCACTTTTGACAGAATTCCTGCAGCGGAGTTCTGGCCTCCCCCATGATATGATTCTGAGAAAAACGTCCCCAGTTCTTCTTTAATCTCTTTTCCAACTCTCCCAAAAGAGAAAATATGGCTAGGTGAACTTGTCTCTTTCAGACTTGTTAAATGGCTTTGAAAGGACACTTATTTGGTGTAAGTTAAACCATTTTTCAGACCAACTAGACTAATTTCAAAAAGGGAACACTCTAGTTGGCATTGGCTAGAAGAGTTATCTTGGAAATTTCTTTATACATTTTCCATCCTAGGGGACTGAATTTACAAAAAAGGACATTCTTTGGAGCTAAGTTATAATTACATTTTGTCTTCTTGCTTGCACTATTGATCCTATTTCTAGTTCCTTCTTTCTTGTTATAATCCTATTACCTCAGCAATTTGCATCACCATCCAAGAAGAGCCTTGTTTATATCCTTTGAAACTTGACACCCTGTACCCTAAGAGGAAAAATTCCTTCGATTTTCCATGCCCTGCATGCACCTCCTTTCATTCATGATAGGTACATTCCACTGTTGGAACTAGTTTCTTACTCATGACATTCATTTCCTCCATTATATAATAACATTCATTTGCCTATGAAAAAATAAAAAAACACGGGCGAGACAAAAATATTGTCTTGTATTGGAAGTAGTTGTGTCACCTTTGAACAAAGTAAAAACATTTGAGTCCACTTCTCATCCAATGTTTGGGTTTAGCATGACCTGAGGAAGTTGAGCTCATTACTTAGAGTTTAATCCTCCGAATGGTTATTATTCTATTTCTTATGGATAGTTTGATTGATGTCTCCTACATCAAAAAGTTTCATTATCAAGTCTATGCTTTCAGAGTCCTCCATATGTCTCATGATCTTGTTCAAAGGACGTTCATAAGCATGTGTCTTCCATTCCTCAAAACTCTTGAATTTGCATGTCAACCATACCCTCAATGTGTCTCAGAGTTACATGAACCAATAGTCCTGCCATTCACCCTCGTCCTACTTTCATTATGGGTAGGTAACCTTGAACCCAATAGTTGACATCTCCTCAATGCTCATTGATTGGAGGGTTTCCCTTGTGTTCGATGAATATAAATTTATTCACAAATTGGGATTATTGTAGTGTCTTGGATTCCATTTTCCTTATTGGTGGTTTCCTCGTCTTTGTTGACATTTTTTCTTATTGTTTGATATGGAGAGGGTATTTTTTGTGAACTACTTTCATATGGTGCATGCAAAATACACACAGGGTCGTTGGTTTGTCAACATCCTCTTCGTCCAAATTCATCTAAAACATCAAGCTATCACTTTATACCTCTTGATGATTGATGATAGATTCCTTAATGTTTTCCTTTCAATGGGTCTCCTTCCATCGACATCAACTCATCTATTTTAGAAACGAGGCCCAGAGTCCTATGAGTACATAGAGTCTTGTAGTCATCATTGCCAGTTTCACCCACCATCGACAGTTGGGAATACATCAATGTCTCCTAATCGATGGATTCTTCAAGTGTTCGACCTTAACACCTTTATCCACACTTGTAAGAATGTACTTGATGCCTTGATTCCTACTTTCATTATCGGTAGGTTTTATCGCATTTTTTAACAATATACCTCAATGACCAGTAATCAAATGAAGTCTCATTGTGTTCAACCTCAACTCCTCTATTCATATGATGTCGGCTTGAACCTTTGGCAGATCGTGTATAAGAATTAAAGATATCAGTTTATAGTAGAATCTTTCCTGAGCCATTTCTACCATTCATCGGACAAGTACCTATATGTCCTTAGTGATCATGGGAGATCATATTGTACTCCATCCTATACATATATCTTCAGAATGATTTTGAGACTGGTTTCCACTAAGCCTTGTTCTTGACTATGACAACTCATGGCATGTATCTACTTTGTATTTCCTATTCATGGCCATGAACAATTGTTTTATATATTTCCACATGGATATGCAGTGTAATTCAAATTGGTAGCCATGTGTACAAAGTCATTATGGATTGTAATATTCTGATGAGCAACTAGTTCTTCCAATTGAGTCTCCATTACTCAACTTATGAGAATTATAATGTATTTAGGCCATCACAGATAATCCTATGACCTCACACATTAGGGGGAATCTATTATGCCAAGTTTTTCGTCACCCCATGCAACTTTCTCACAAGGCCTTTTCCATTTCCCTATGCAGACTTGAAGTCCCCTTTTTCACTTCCGAGAGCCAAAAAATAAAATTTTCCACATATACGCGGGTTGCACACCTACAACCCACGTACATCGAGTTTGGTGCTCAAAATTAAAATATGTGTCAGGTTTCCATGTCACGTCACGAGATCCATGATCCTTGACCTTCCATATACTGGAAACCTTTTGACTCGGTCCTTCAGTTCCATTTGAAGGCTATGAGTTGGGCCATATCTAAACCATGGAAAAAGAGAGAATTACACTTTTGAGAGAAAAATTAGTCTGGATAAATTTTTAGTTCATATTGAGTCTGCATCTATTTTTCATTTAAAGTATGAAAACATTGTTCATCCCCCAAGATCTTCCCTCTTTGACGGAAAACCTCATTGTCTCTCTTATATGAGCTTTCCTTTGGTGGAGGATTGAAGTGGTGGAGGCCCAAGTAGAAGGGACTTATTTTCTCGGTTCTGATACATGTCGAAACAAAAAATTCTCACTCATACACTTATGTTGATCATTTTTTAATAGAAATATTGTTTTGTAGTCTAAATGATATATTGAAAATATTTAAGTTATTATTCCATGGGCATATTTGTTATTAATGTTAATGGACAATTCTATTGTTTGTGCTAACATTATATATTATCACCATATGCTTTCATATATTGGTTGTTGAGGAGAAGTTGCAGGTATAAAAATTTGAGTCAAGTGCTTAACGATGGTCTTGATCAAATGTATGAACGAGGTAGGATCTTTGTCTGGTCTTGTTAGAATGTTCGTTTATATAAAATAATTAGGATTAGAGTTGATTTCTGCAGTCATTCCGTCTATTGGGATTTACCCCATTCCATAGAGTGATTTTCCTCATAACATCTTCCTTAGTTTAGCAGTTTCAAGTGGATGTGAGAGTTAGAGAGATATTAGGGGTTCTTGTGAGGATTTTGTGGATCTAAGTATCCAAGATATTAATGTATAATGGGTTGTTAATATCTGAACCAATTATGGTCTCAAATTCATTGTGTATTAAAATTGTAAGACTGCAGGCATGAGGAATGTGGCCAAATGAATGTAGAAACAAGCCAAGGAGACTGGCCAATTGAAGAGAGAATCAATCCAAATAATGGAGAGTTTGAAGGGACAATAAGAGAGATAGGCCTTCTATAAATTCTATGTACATTAGGTAATGAAATCACTCTTATTCGAGTGTTGCATGGGATTGGTGTATTGAACCTCTGTAAATTGTGTGAGTGCTGAAATCTCTTCTAGGTTAAGCGATGCAGGCTTTAATATTTGAACAATGATAAATCCCTCTTAGTATGTATTTGTAGGTTCCAAAATAGTTTTTTTTGTAGGTTGGGTTGAGATCGACCATCGATCATCGAATATATCGATGTCCTAATTCCCATTGTAGATAGGTTGAGTTTGTAGATTGTATCAATGGAATTTAGAATGAGCAGAGATCGAGTCTCATTCTATGTGCAGGTTGAAATAGGGCTTAACCTATGTATAAAGATGTCATGGAACAATAATCATCAAATCAAGGACAATGGTTAATCATGATGGTCAATGATAGAGTGATTTTGGTTAAGTATTAAAGAAAGTATGGATGAGTGAGATTAGATATCAGATATAAGTTCATTCATATCAATGGTCAAAACCAACCCTCTCCATTGGAGTCCAAACCGATGATGAAAAAAATTTAGAATTGGTGTATCGGAGTAGAGTAGCTAAAATTACTCCGATATAAGGAGATTCACTCAATGATGGAGATCTACACAGAAGAGATAAACCAATGGTTGAGATCCCATCTGATCTCGTCCATCGGGACAACTTGAAAAGGGAAAATTCAAGAACTATTCCATTGACCTGGTGTCTAATACTGTGGTGATCATCCGTTGAAGAGGAATATCAATGATGATCTGAAGCATAGTGGAAGCATGATGGAGAATATATCAAGTCATTTATTCATCTAGAAGATAGATGGATTAGCGATAGATCATATCAATAAAGGAGATCGACCTTTAACATATCATATCAGATAGAGAGATGACTTAAATGCAAAGGGAAGTTTGATAGTCTGTTCGCGACATACATCATCACACATATGCAACCACTCAAAGAGTGAAACGTGGCCCACACAGAGGATGGCGCATGTTAGTGTCCATTTGGAAGTTAAAGCATGTGAAAGTCATAGATCAATGTTACACATGGAAACCTAGTCAACATCGACACATGGCATATCCACATGGCCCAATGACACGTCATATCGGATCGGGGTCGTGTGAGAGATTTTCCAGTTAGAATATTCTGTGATCTAGTTCTTGACATATGTCATGCTCATGTAGAATCATCCACACAAGGAGAAAAATGTGGAGGGGTAAGTTTCCATGGTACTCAGGGTTTCGCGAGGGCCCACGACTTGTGTGGAGTTTCTGTAGAGGACAAATCGACAGTACAGAAGAAGACCACGAGATCAACAACTAGTGTTTACTCGTTGGGTTTTAACATAGATCGTTGATCATTTAATTTGATCAATGGATGAGATTCTATCATCCACCGGATCAGGACAAGAAGGAATTCATTTCACATTTTTTCGGAAAGTTTGACATCCAAAATTTGCACCCATGGTCCCAATGCCTAGTGTCATGGAGTAAGCGCAAGGCATAATCGCTTAAGGATATAATACAGAGGATATAACACTCAGTCACTAAGGAATAATGCCTAGATAGGAGAGATAAAGTTATCTAATGTGTAAACAAAGTTACTCTAATACTCTGTTAAGGAGATTTGGCTCACGCTAAGATTGAAGAGTAGTTCTACTTTAGAATTGTAGCATAATTTTAATGAAGAATTATGCACCTATGGAAACAATAGGTTTGGAGATCATGAATTTCTATTAGAGCTAATTCAAAATCTCTTTGAAAAGGAAATTGACTGTTGAAGAAGGAGAATTGTGGATATCACTACACGGAGGATGCAAATCTCGAGCGAGGTTAGTCGAAACTCTGCACCTTTGGGAACAACCTGATGGGTCATCATACTCCATAACACATAGTTTTTTCCGTAAAACAACAAAGCCACATTTGTGGAGAAACCTTATTGACTAGACATGTGTGCTCCTGAGATTTATCTTCTAGCGGTTAGACTATTTTTAAAGGAACCCTCTCTGATACCAATTATTAGACCATTTTTTCTATTAAACTTGAATTTGGGCCTCTTATTTTGCAATACAACCGCCAAAGTTAACAGAACAAGGGAAATATGTTAAACCGTGTCACTAGTCCAAAAAGAAGTGTTGACCACCCAGTGAAAAGTATGACTCTCTTCAGCCTATAATGGATTGATGAACTATTTACAAAGATTTGCTATTCTTTCCACCAACTCACTAAGGTTATACTAGTGTCGTAGTTTTTGTAGAAATATATAACAAAGTCCACGTTCAAAGACTCTTTCGATTCATGCAACTTGTGATATCTATTGACATCTTGTGGAAGAAAATATCTAATACACTCTCCTTTATCAGTGTTTAATAAACAATTATTGCAATATGTGTAAATGACAATACATTTAATTAACTTGACAAAAGGGAACACTGTAGCCGTAAGTACGATAAAACGTAATCTAGAGTGTTTGATGAATTGGAAAACCTCATCTTCCATATTTCAAAGATCTAGATTGCTACGAGGAATTAAATCTAAGTAATTTTGGTCTTTGAATCCAACAAAATTATCATTCCACCTAGGAAATGGTACCTATGTGATGGCACCTTGCATGGTTTCGTATCAAGTATAGCGACACCTACATGGATAACTTCTTTAGAGGGAGCCTTATGAGCAGTTATATTCCTTTTGAGGTGGATGATTAACTATATGAGGTGGAACAAAGCTGGAACCCTCTTATACCTCTTCTGAGTTGGTCCTTCGTTTTTGAGGTGATTTTCAAATTGGTGCCTTCCTAGGAGGCATGTTATCTGGAATGAAGAAAACAGCAAAATTAGAGAAGTCACATATTTCTGAAAAGTATCTATTTCTAGCAAGGAAAATGGTGAAATTACGAAGAATACCTATTTTCCTAATTATTCAGTAATGATAGTGACAGGGATGAATTGCTAGCATGTTACTTTAAAGAGCTCCCTAAGTCGTATAGCGAGAGAATCATTCTATTCGCAAGAAAACAAATGGAGATCGGTTCCTTAGATTGAATGGTCTATAATTTAGGAGAAAAAAGGTAAGGAAAATAATTAAATCATGATCATGGGAGTGAGATCTTGTGCATTTCACAACATTAAATGAATTCTTGTACACACAGTTGACTATTGATGGTTGATTTGATGCGTATATAGTTTTATTGGTGATTTTTCGGATCATTTTTTTGGCTCTCTTTCCATTCAATAGCATCAGCAATAACCTAAGTTTTTGTGTCTTACAACATTCAATGAGAAGTCCTAACCTGATCATTGACATAGGAGATAATCAACCACACCTAAGTGTTAACAAATGTTTTTGAGGGAGACACGTACAAGATGATGACATAGACTGTTGACGTGTCATGATGATAATGAACGTTGATGTGGAAAAAGGAAACACCATGGGTGATGTATCAGTGTATGATCAATAATGTGACAATTCAATATGACAAGAAATGTTGATTTCATATAGCCCTAAGAAATGGATATGGTGCATGTTGAGGATTTCTATAGTCAAGATCCATCGTCAGCCATATTGAATGACCAATATTCATTCATTGGAAAAAATTCCATTGGGATCGACGATAAGTCATGGCCTATTAAGCATTGATATCATATAATATTTTCAACACTAATGGTTTGATCAACACTCGTGAAAATTGTATGTTTCAAGCTATTCGTTTGACATTTTTTGTTTTTTACTTTTTTATGTAAACATGAGAGTTCCTTTTTGGTATTTTCTTATGCTTTATCCATGAAGTAGAAATGGAAAAAAAAAAAACATAAATAAAACCAAAATGTAGCTTTAAAAAGTAAAACCCAAGAAAATGGAACAAGTCATAAGACGAGAAAGTGGTACCTCATAATTGTCAAAATTTTGATTGGGTGTGTTGTGTACTCGACACAAGGAATGAGATATATGCTGTCTCGAAGAAACTTTCTTTCCTCGGAAGTGGTTGAATGCATTTCAGCCACATGTGTGAGTACAAATCACTGAAACTTGGAAAAACATGTATTTGAATTTACAATCTTAGTGGAAACCACATATCTGAAAGTTGCTAGATCACATATGATCGTCAAAGAAAGGATCACCATTCCCAAAGTGATCAAGAAAGGGAAGATACAAAGAGAGAGAAGGGTTTACGTCAAGCATTAACCTACCTAAATTCCTTGAAGGGTGGGAGGGGTGGGTCCTATGTCATTGTTAAACAAGGTCAGAGGCCTTACTTGAGTGAGTTCATTCTTGCTTGAAAGGTCAAGGAAG
>JZKD02S1261365.1:7010-18875 GCA_000966675.3 Picea glauca | reverse complement strand
CAACATGCAAATTTGATATGAACATATATCATCGTGCATTTTTTTCGTAAATAAAAATTCCATTGGGAGTCTTTGATATTGCTGAATGTACCCATATGCCTTGTTATTGCAACTTCCTAAAGCTACCAAAGGCACGTTTTGAAAAGGCATTCCCATTTTTTTTTTTAATATTTATAGATTTTTTGTGCATATTCCACATATTTACTCCTCATTTTATACCTATTATGTCCTATATATATGCACGTAATTCTACAATTGTGCATGAAACAATTTTTTAGATAAGAATAATTTATCCATTTTGGAAATTATGCATAATTTTTCCCTTTAATATCATCAATTTCCTTTTTTTGAGTTCCTGGCATTTTCTGTTACTCAGATTCAAATTATGGAAATACAAATGGATTCTCGTATTCTATGTATTTCTAATGGATATAATCATCTTTCATTTGTATTTCTAACCTATAAGTTATAGCTTCTTGATTTCGTCATTTCGAGTCAATTGTGCCCTTTTAAGTCCAAATTGTTCAAGATTCAAAAACTATTTCTGTAGGTACTGTTTTCAATTACTCACTGCAGCTATCAGGATTTTGCTTGGAGTTTTTAGTATGTACATTCAATTTCTTTGGATGACAAGTTAAACGACGAGTCTCGCCAAGATGTTTTACTAAATTTGCATCAGGTGAATGGACCAATAAACATCCTCGATTTTCCAGTTATATGACAAGCATATTCAGAATTTTGGCTTGGACTCTTTCAGATCTGTTCTAAGGAGGTTGTTTGCAGTCATTCTGCCTGTGTCTATCTGTGTAACCAATAATTTCAATCTTAGCTGGAACCTACAGCATGAACTTGAATTCATTCGATTCGTTTCAAATGATTCAAATGCTAGAGTGCATCAAAACCTACTTGTATGCAGGATAGTTCAGATTTTAGTTGAGAGTAATATCAATGGCATGAATCATTTATGGTGTTTAAATTATAATTTATCGAGCAGAAGGAATAAACTGCATTAAGAATGAGTTTAATAATAGTAGCATTATTATATTAATTATATTATGGTATAGAAGTTTATTATCATTCAAGCACTTTAACAGTGATGAAGATGTCGTTTGCAAGACGAATCTCAATCCTCACTTGATAAATAATTTTGTGGTTGGGATTCTAATTTTGGAAATGTTATTAGGAACTAAATTTTTATTAAATGGTGACAAGATGATGCAGGAGCATCACTCACTCATCAAGCAAGCCAGCGCGTGGAACAAGGAAAGACAGCTGGACAAGCCATCAAAACCAATTTTTGAATTTCACCTTGATAAGTTGTTGCGCCAAGCATTAATGAGTTGATGTAATGAAGCACACTTGTATTGTATTACAGATAGGAAGGCATTTATTAGTTTTAATGTTGTTAGATAGGAATTTATTGTAGAATTGATAGCTTCAGATTTCGAGAGGGTAAACGGAATATAGGCACCCTCCTTTGTATCATTGTATTATCATCAAGAATTATCATCGAGAGCATTGAAGCATTTAGGAGCAAGGGAAGAGCAGACCAGAGAACTTGCGAAGAACACCCATGTACAGATATTGAGTTAATAGGAAAGCTTTGATTCAATTCCATGGATGTGATTATTCTCTGTGTGTTGTTGATATTATGCTGTTGCATATTTGCTTCTTGTTATGCCTTTGTTTTATATGCTGTGTATGTGATTTCATGGTAGATTCGAAATCCGTGGAGGAGAAGAGAATGAGTTTCAATTGTTTCTCTGATTGAGCCAGGAGATTCTTGTATAGAGTGCAGTCGAATTCATCCGCATAGAGTGCGTTGATGAGGCTCAATAGTTAATCTCTCATTCTCGTTTTCCCAGAAGTTGATTTGGGTTGAGGAAGCCATGCATGTGAAGTGCAGGCAAGATTGGAGTCTCAGTAGCTAGCCTGAGAAAGAAGACGAACCAGTGATACAGTGGAAGAAGCAATTACCAGTTGCACAAAAGCCTCAGATGGAGTGCATACTAGATAAAGGAGTAAGACCAGGAGAAAGCATTATTTTGAATACATGGTGAAGTGGAAGAATCACCCAGTGGAGGATGCTAGCTGGGAAACAGAAGAAGTGATACAAAAGCATGGTCACACTGTGCAGGAGCTCATGGACAGGAGCCCATGAAATCTTTTTGAGCTGAGGAGTATGATGCAGGAGCATTGCTCACTCATCAAGCGAGCCAACGCGTGGAACAGGGAAAGACAGCTGGACAAGCCAACAAAACCACTTTTTGAATTTCACCTTGATAAGTTGTTGCACCAAAAATTAATGAGTTGATGTAATCAAGCGCACTTGTATTGTATTACAGATAGGAAGGCATTTATTAGTTTTAATGCTGTTAGATAGGAATTTATTGTAGAATTGATAGCTTCAGATTTCGAGAGGGAAAACGGAATATAGGAACCCTCCTTTGTATCATTGTATTATCATCAAGAATTATCATCGAGAGCATTGAAGCATTCAGGAGCAAGGGAAGAGCAGACCAGAGAACTTGCGAAGAACACCCATGTACAGATATTGAGTTAATAGGAAAGCTTTGATTCAATTCCATGGATGTGATTATTCTCTGTGTGTTGTTGATATTATGCTGTTGCATATTTGCTTCTTGTTATGCCTTTGTTTTATATGCTGTGTATGTGATTTCATGGTAGATTCGAAATCCGTGGAGGAGAAGAGAATGAGTTTCAATTGTTTCTCTGATTGAGCCAGGATATTCCTGCATAGAGTGCAGTCGAATTCATCCGCATAGAGTGCGTTGATGAGGCTCAACAGTTAAGCTCTCATTCTCATTTGCCCAGAAGTTGATTTGGGTTGAGGAAGCCGTGCATGTGAAGTGCGGGCAATATTGGAGTCTCAGTAGCTAGCCTGAGAAAGAAGACAATGATTTTTTTTGCAGGTGAGTGCATGGAATTTGAAGACCTCAACACTTTGAGTGCTGTTGAAGGTCAAGCACACAGCGTGGGCAAAGTCTCTAAAGAAGTCAGAGTGGGCAAAGCTCAGGAGGGAGAGTTCCTTGCAAATACTGTGGGAATAGACCCAGAGAAGTTCTCAACAGGACGAGCCTTGGAGCAGGAGAATCTCTCAAGGAGGAGAATCAATAGTGGAGGATCGTAGAACAAATTCGCGAAGTCCAGCCGATCGTTGGATCGTGGAGAAGCTGCAGGGACATTAACCCGTAGGCGTAGGACGGATCAAAGTCCATCGGGGTTCGGCATTCGGTGTTTGACGAGACAAGGTGTAGACGCGTTGAAATCGCGAGTTGTGATTTCCTGAGTTTTTTCGAGCCGTCGATCAGAGAAAGGATGCGTGGCATCGGATCCCGGGAGGATCAGGATTCGACGTTCAGGGTTTCCAACAACAAGGGAAACTTGTATCGTGGATCCGCGATTCGCGAAATCCCGAGGGGACGTGGGTGAGTGTGACCACGAGGTAAAGTGGAGGATAGGTGGCATCACATCAAGCAATCGGTGCATCGGGGTTCGGATATTGGAACTCCAAGCCATTGACATCGCGAACAGCAATATCCCGATAGAAAAAAATCCCCGACGAGTGGAGGCGTTGACCTTTTGACCATCAGAGCTCGGGCTCGGGAAATTGAAGGGCCGATATCATGAGCGTCGAACTCGCGAACAAGCGAGTTTCGATTTCCCGATTTTGCGAAAGGGGAATCGCAGATAGAGACACCCGTGGGAAAGAAACTTTTGACGAGGGAGTTGGAAGAGTCTTGGACTCTTCAAGCCTGAGATGAAGAAGGTCCTGGAGGAAGCGGTTGCCGCCTAGGGCAGACTTACGTCAGAGTGGTATCAGAGCCCGAAATTTTGTCTCTACATTTCAGGCGAGAGAAGGGAAGGAAAAAGGAAGAGCACTCTGATACACACGACTTGTGTCAGAGTGGTATCAAAGCCGGAGAAGAGTTCTCTTTGTTCAGGTAACAGAGACAAGCGGATTTCACCATGCCGCCCAGAAGAGAAAGGCAATCACTAGATCCTGAAGATAGGGAGGTGCACAGAAGGGGTAGGCTGAAAGGAAATCCAGAGATGGAGCGACAGATACGATATCTCAGGGCGAGACTCGAAGAGATGGAGACCACCCAGAGGCGCAGAGCTGGTGCTGGGGAGTTCAACGATTCTGAAGTTGAAGAGGAAGCTGGACATGAGGTAGAAGAGTTCGCAGCAGAAGATGCATCAACAGAGAGGTTGATCAGGGCCATTGCTAGGATGAGCTCTAAGACAAAGATGGACATTCCCGTCTATGAGGGAAGTCTAAATGTAGAAGAGTTGTTGGATTGGATCTGAGCACTTGACACCTACTTCGACTATGAGGATATAGAAGAGGACAAGAAGGTAAGGCATGCTGTTACTAAGTTGAAATGACATGCAGCCTTATGGTGGGATGAGTTGCAGGATGATAGGCGCTGCAAAGGAAAACAAAAGATTAAAAGCTGGGATCGGGTGATTGCTAAGATGAAAGCAAAGTTCATCCTGAGAGATTACCAGATCACTCTGTTCAGGCGTATGAATAACCTGAGACAGAAGATGATGATGGTGAAAGAATACATCGATGAATTTTACAGGCTCAACATTCGAGCTGGTCATCGGGAGAGCGATGATGAAAAAGTGGCGAGATACTTGAATGGGTTGAGGTATGACATTTAGGACGAGCTAAGCATGGTTACCATCCAAACAATTGAGGATGCGTACCAGATGGATTTGAAAGCCGAAGAGAAGCTGAGCCGCAAGCAAGGATAGTGAGGGCGAGGCAGGAGTCAGCCCAGAGGCAAGGCAGTTGCCCAAGAAAGAACTCAGAAGCCCAAGGAGTATTCCAAGAGACCTCAGGGTAAAACTGAGAGAGGTGGAACCTCACAGCAGAGGCAACCACAAACTGAACAGAGGTAGCAATATGCTGAGCCGAGGAGGCAGCATACAGAGAAGGGTGGCGGATATGCCGACATGAACATAATTCCTCGTACCTGAGGCCGAGGTAGGAGAAGAGGAGGAATCATCACATGTTTTACATGTGGAAAGGATGGACATAAAGCCATGGATTGTCCATATCGGAAAATGGACAGAAGTGAAGCTCACATCACAGAGGCGCATAGGCGTGATGCTGAGAACGAAGATGTAGACAGCAGAAGATCGCTTGGAACGCATAAAATTCTTTTGACACCTGAGAAAGAGGTGGAAAGCTCAATGCAGTGGAGCAGACTGTTCAGGAAGGCTTTCACAGCCAAGGACAAGAAATGCAAGGTTACCGTGGACAGTAGGAGCACTGATAATCTCATTTCGACTGAGATGGTGGAGAAATTAGAGCTAGAGACGACTAAGCACCCGAGTCCGTATAAAGTGTCATGGCTGCAAAAAGGACACCGGGTAAGTGTTACGAAACAATGCTTAGTTAAATTCAAGATAGGGAATTACCATGATGAGATTCTATGTGATGTCATTCCCATGGATGTATGTCATATATTGCTGGGTAGACCATGGCAGTATGACCGAAATGTTGTTCATGACGGAAGGATGAACACGTACACCTTGGAGAAGGATGGGAGGACACACAGATTGCTTCCGATAAAAGATAAAGAAGTAAAGCCGAAAGTAAGCAGCATAATACTTCTCATGAGTGGGAAAGAGATTCTCACAGAGATGGAGAAGAACGAAGATCCACAATTCTTTGTGGTCAGGAAGTCGAGAATTGTCCTGACAAGAACAAGAGTGGACGACTTACTAGAGGAGATTCAGGAACTGCTGGGAGAGTTCGCTGATATCATCGTGGACGAACTACCTCGTTCGTTGCCACTGATGCGAGGTGTGAGTCACCATATTGACCTCATACCCGGAGCAAGTTTACCGAATAAGGCAGCGTATAGGTTGATGCCTCAGGAGAACGAGGAGGTCAAAAGGAAGGTACAGGATCTGCTAGACAAAGGACTGGTCAGGGAGAGTCTCAGTCCGTGTGCTGTTCCAACAGTACTAAGTACGAAAAAGGATGGAGGCTGGAGGATGTGTACAGACTCCAGGGTAATAAATAAAATCTCCATCAGGTACAGATTTCCACTGCCGAGGATGGACGACTTGATGGATTGCCTGAGTGGGGTGAATTATTTTTGGAAGATTGATCTCAAGAGCAGATATCATCAGATCCGAATGAGAGAAGGAGATGAATGGAAAACAACGTTCAAAACAAATGAAGGTTTGTACAAATGGCTGGTCATGCCGTTTGGGTTGACAAACACGCCGAGAACATTTATGAGGCTAATGAATGAAGTCCTGAGGGAATTCATCGCCAAATTTTTGGTCATATATCTGGACGACATATTAATTTTCAGCAAGACCAAAGCTGAACACTTGAGACATTTGGCCATTGTGATGAGAAGGCTACAGCAGGAGAAGTTGCTGATCAATTTGAAGAAGTGTTCCTTCATGTGGACATAACTAATTTACTTGGGTTTTGTAATCTCAACAAATGAATTGAAGATGGATCCTGAGAAGGTGGAAGTGATCAGGAATTGGCCATCGCCGAGGAACATTTTTGAGGTAAGGAGCTTCCATGGATTGGCTAGTTTCTACAGAAAATTCATTCGAAATTTCAGTGGAATTAGCGTCGCGATGATGGACACTGTGAAGAAGCGGCATAAAGTTTTTCATTGGACAACAGAGGCTGAAAGGAGCTTTAATATGTTGAAGCAGAAGATAACAGAGCAACCAATTCTGGTGTTGCCTGATTTTCAGAAAACCTTCCAAGTGAAGTGTGACGCTAGCGGATATGTTGTTGGAGGGGTCTTGAGTCAGGATGACCGAACTGTTGTGTATTATAGCGAGAAGCTGGATGATGCAAAGCTGAAATACTCCACATATGACAAAGAGTTTTATGCCATCATACAGGCATTAAAGAAGTGGAGGCATTACTTAATACCCAAGGAATTCATTTTGTACAACGATAATCACGCATTGCAGTTCGTGAGTCAACAGGAGAAGTTGAACCAAAAGCATGCGAAATGGGTAGAGTACATGCAGAATTTTACATTTGTGATCAAACACATTTCAGGAACTGCTAACAAAGTAGCCGACGCTTTGAGCAGGAAGTGTTTGTTGTTGCAGGAGTTTAGAGTCAAAACCTTAGGTTTTGAAAATTTAAAAGACATGTATGCTGGAGATGCATATTTCAGGGAAGCGTACGAAGCAGCTGAGAATCCAGTTCTCAGGGATCAGAGTCCGTGGATGGAATATATGATCCAAGAAGGATTACTATTTCGGGGCAATCAGCTGTGCATTCCAAATTGTTCCATGAGGGAGAATTTGTTGAAGGAGAAGCACAGTGGAGGCTTAGCAGGTCATTTTGGACATGAAAAAACATTCGCCAAGCTGAGAGAATCGTATTATTGGCCAGGCATGCAAGCAGAGGTAAAGAGGTTTGTTGACAGGTGTCGGATATGTCAAAATTCGAAGGGCCGAAAAAAGAACACAGGGTTCTATTAGCCATTGCCCATACCCGAGAGACCATGGGAAGCCATTAGCATGGATTTTGTTTTGGGTCTACCGAGGATGCAAAGAGGAGTGGATTCTATATTTGTGGTAGTGGACAGGTTTTCAAAGATGGCACATTTCATTCCGTGTCATAAGACCAGCGATGCGACCCACATCGCAAATTTATTTTTCAAAGAGATTGTGTGATTGCATGGATTGCTGAGAAGCATAGTCTCGGATTAGGATACAAAGTTCATAGGTCATTTTTGGAGGACGCTATGGAAGAAGTTGGGGACTGACTTGGCATTCAGTTCATCTTACCACCCCCAGATAGATGGATAGACGGAAGTAGTCAACAGGAGCTTAGGGGATTTATTGAGAAGCTTGGTGACAAAGCACCATAGCAGTTGGGACCAGATATTGCCACAGGCAGAGTTCGCGTACAACGATTCGGTGAATCAGAGTATAGGAAGAAGCCCATTCCAGATTTTGTATGGAACACAGTCGAGGGGGTTTTCTGAGCTCAGGGAGTCGATACAGGCTAAAACTAGCAGCGCTCGTGCTGAATAATTCACTGAAGCGATGGAGGAACTTCACACGCAGGTGAAGCAACGACTGCAGAAGTCCAACCATGAGTATAAGCGCAGAGCCGATTAGAGGAAGAGACAAATTCAATTTGAAGTTGGGGACATGGTTTTGGCACACTTAAGGAAGGAAAGGTTCCCGAGGGGAACATACAATAAGCTCAAGATGAAGAAGATTGGGCCATGCAGAGTCCTGAAGAAATTCGGGGAGAATGCATATGAGCTTGAGTTGCCGGAGGGCATCGAGATATCTTCGATTTTCAATGTTTCGGATTTATACCCATATAGGGATGATAAAGAAGACACTGGAACTGACGAACGAGTGATACAGTGGAAGAAGCAATTACCAGTTGCACAAAAGCCTCAGATGGAGTGCATACTGGATAAAGGAGTAAGACCAAGAGAAAGCAATATTTTGAATACATGGTGAAGTGGAAGAATCACCCAGTGGAGGATGCCAGCTGGGAAACAGAAGCAGTGATACAAAAGCATGGTCACACTGTGCAGGAGCTCATGGACAGGAGCCCATGAAATCTTTTTGAGCCGAGGAGTATGATGCAGGAGCATTGCTCACTCATCAAGCGAGCCAGCGCGTGGAATAGGGAAAGACAGCTGGACAAGCCAACAAAACCACTTTTTGAATTTCACCTTGATAAGTTGTTTCACCAAAAATTAATGAGTTGATGTAATCAAGCGCACTTGTATTGTATTACAGATAGGAAGGCATTTATTAGTTTTAATGTTGTTAGATAGGAATTTATTGTAGAATTGATAGCTTCAGATTTCGAGAGGGCAAACAGAATATAGGCACCCTCCTTTGTATCATTGTATTATCATCGAGAGCATTGAAGCATTCAGGAGCAAGGGAAGAGCAAACCAGAGAACTTGCGAAGAACACCCATGTACAGATATTGAGTTAATAGGAAAGCTTTGATTCAATTCCATGGATGTGATTATTCTCTGTGTGTTGTTGATATTATGCTGTTGCATATTTGCTTCTTGTTATGCCTTTGTTTTATATGCTATGTATGTGATTTCATGGTAGATTCGAAATCCGTGGAGGAGAAGAGAATGAGTTTCAATTGTTTCTCTGATTGAGCCAGGAGATTCCTGTATAGAGTGCAGTCGAATTCATCCGCATAGAGTGCATTGATGAGGCTCAATAGTTAATCTCTCATTCTCGTTTTCCCAGAAGTTGATTTGGGTTGAGGAAGCCATGCATGTGAAGTGCGAGCAAGATTGGAGTCTCAGTAGCTAGCCTGAGAAAGAAGACAGAGATTTCTGTTGCAGGTCACTGCACAGAATTTGAAGACCTTGACACTTTGAGTGTTGTTGAAGGTCGAGCACACAGCGTGGGCAAAGTCTCTAAAGAAGTCAGAGAGGGAAAATCTTAGGAGGGAGAGTTCCTTGCAAATACCGTGGAAATAGACTCGGAGAAGTTCTCAACAGGACGAGCCTTGGAGCAGGATAATCTCTCAAGGAGGAGAATCAACGGTGGAGGATCGCAGAACAAATTCATGAAGTCCAGCTGATCGTTGGATCGTGGAGAAGCTATGGGGACATTAACCCGTAGGCGTAGGACGGATCAAAGTCCATCGGGGTTCGGCATTCAGCATTTGACGAGGCGAGGTGTAGATGCGTTGAAATCACGAGTTGCGATTTCCTGAGTTTTTTCGAGTCGTCGATCAGAGCAAGGACGTGTGGCATCGGATCTCGGGAGGATCGGGATTCGACGTTCAGGGTTTCCAACAGCGAGGGAAACTTGTATCATGGATCCGCGATCCACGAAATCCCGAGGGGACGTGGGCGAGTGGGACCACGAGGTAAAGTGGAGGACAGGTGGAATCACATCAGGCAATTGGTGCATCGGGGTTCGGAGATTGGAACTCCAAGCCATTGACATCGCGAACAACGATATCCTGATAGAAAAAAATCGCCGACGAGTGGAGGCGTTGACCTTTTGACCATCGGAGCTCGGGCTCGGGAAATTGAAGGGCCGATATCATGAGCGTCGAACTCGCGAACACGCGAGTTCCGATTTCTCGATTTTGTGAAAGGGGAATCGCAGATAGAGACACCTGTGGGAAAGGAACTTCTGACGAGGGAGTTGTTAGAGTCTTGGACTCTTCCGGCCTGAGACGAAGAAGGTCCTGGAGGAAGCGGCTGTCGTCGAGGGTAGACTTGCATCACAAGACCATGCGAAATTATTCCAGTAGTTGTAAGGATGTTTAGATTATAATCTTGCACATTAAAGTATGATTATTATGGACAACTTCTCATGCGTTATTAAATTTATTTAGTGCTTGATGGATTGACTAGATTTCTTCTCGTGCACCATTGAATTTCTGTGCTACCTGAATCAGTTTAATAGAATGTTTGTGCTGGGATGTTCGTGGATGATGCTCTTTAACTTAGTTATTTATATACTTGTCGGATAAATAATCGTAAAATTTCTTCAAGCTTCTTGGTGCGCTAGTATGCCATGCTTTCTATGTTGATATGTTGCGCAAATTTCATTCCTATTTATATCACCAAGTTGTGTTGCTACGAATCCTTGTTGATGTTAGTGTTCTGTTGAAAAGAAAAAAAAAAGTTTTACTTGTGGTGCGTAGTATGTGTCATAAGGATGGAGATGTTACATTAACAACAAAAAATTAGTAAAATACATGCCTTGACCTAGAGGTTGGTTGATTTAGTCCATTTTCTATTTGTTGATTATCTTTTCCAAACTTTCCAAACTAAATAGTGACCTCCCATCCAACTAGGAACAACCTCTTTGACTCCCTAGCTCCAAGAATCCTTGCGGTTTTTCGGCCCCTGAGCCCAAAGTTCCCAACAACAATACTTCCCCTATGAGAGTTCACCAAAACAATATGTTCTTCCAATTTCCTCTCCTATTTCAGAATTTCATCCTCCCCCCAATTTTTCCCAAAACAAAGACCCCTCTCCAAGTCCCCCCTTGCTTATCCTCCTCTTTCAAATCCCTCCCCCTCATTCAATTCCCCAACTACCTTATCCCTTCATTAATTACTTCACCTACTTTTTTAATAATAAAAGACTCAATGGATTTAATTTAATTTAACAACTATGATAAATAAATTATCAATTTAGGTTGTTACAATGTGGAAGTCGTCATTAATACCTCTTAAGATTTAGGAGATTCACTTTATTAAGGTAATTATTAAAGTGAATATTTTTTTAGGAAGAAAAACACTCTACAACCCAATATGAGGGAGATGTTGAGGTTTAGAATGTTATGTTTTATGTTAGAATTAGAAGTAGAATAATAATAATAAAGTTGGCTTAATTAATAATAATAATATAATTACAAAAATAAAGTTTCCTTAATATATGGAAGTTGTAATATAGGGAGTTCATCATAATTACTTTAGTTAGTTATTAATTACTGCTACAATATAGTTAAAAAAAAATGAAATATTTTCATATATTTTTATAATATTAATATATTATAAAATATATAAAAATATATATCTTGGTTTGAATTTGTTATATTTTGATTTTTCTTAGCTTCAATTAATAGATCACATAGTAGTGGTGGGTCTAATGGTTAACATCGCGTGTTTTCTCATTGAAGGTCACAGGTTGAGGGGGGTAGGTTATGCACACCTGGGTAGACTTTAGCGGTCAAATCCGTGTGCGGAAGGGGTCCAATGTATCACAAACATTAGATTATTATTTTATTATTATAAAATATATTAATAATTTTTATAATATTAATATTTTTAATACTTTAATATTAATGTATTAAATGAGTGTAGAT
>JZKD02S1261354.1:0-12206 GCA_000966675.3 Picea glauca | reverse complement strand
CTGAATGGTTTGGATCTTACTCGCTTTCATGATTTAGTGGGATCATCCTATCCTCCTCACCTTATCCTCTTCAACTTATAAAAGGAGAGGAGTTCTCATGGAGAAAGTTAGCTTTGTTTAGCTTGGAGCTTTTGGAATTGGCTAAGTTGGATTTGGCTTGGAATTATCAGCTTGGTTGGAGTGTCTTTGAGTTTTGCTTTGTCAAGATAGATTGTGAGTAGTATCAGATCTATTCTCTCAGAATTCTTGGAGTGGAAGTGTGCGGGGAACGAAGGACAGTTGGAAGGGACCTTACGACATCAAGGCCATGGTTGTAATCTCTCTTTCACATTTAATATGATACAATAATATGATTCTTTCCTATAAATCTTGTTGTGCTTTATTGTATGATTCCTTGATCACATACATAGGTTTATATTGAGTTTATGCTATTACTATCACTTTGGTTGGTTGTGGTATTTTGCAGGTTCATCATTGTATGAGCGTTGGAACGGAGCTAGGATGGAGATGGCGAGAGGAAGCGACATTTAAACGGTATGTCACCTATCCCTCTTTAGTTAATAAATTCAATATTTAAAACTTAAGAAAAGCGTCATGTTATGGTGTGTTTTGTTATAGATCTAGGTGGATCTAGGGAGATCAGTTAGTGTCCACACCTACCGATTAGTCTGATAACAACCATTTCTGGGAGCTTTGATCATCCGATTTCAGTTTTGTTTCTTTTGTTGGGTTATAGAGATCTGGTAGAAAAAGACTAGATCAGTTTTGTAACCTTTTTTCACTATTGTGATGTACTTATTTAGATTTGAACATAAATAAGAAAGCCTCACCCACTAAGACAAAGGCCCGGAGATGTAGGCGAGATTGTCGAACTCTGTTATCACATTGTTGTTTATGCTTCATTTAAGTTCCGTACATGTTTATATGGTTGTCATAATTATTCATCTTTCATTCATCTTCCTAATTGGTTAATTAACACATGCATTAATAAATCAACCATAGTCATGTAAAATATCTTTTTGGATCAGCAGAGAAAGAATTTTTGTCAAAGGTTGACATAGTATAAGTCTTGGAAATGTTGGTGGAAGAGGAAAAAGTCAAAAAATAGTCATCCAAGTGGTTAGAGAACTGAAAAATCAAATATTCACTGCAATTACTGTAAAAATTATGGAAATTATGCATAGACTACAGGAATAGACAATATAATCAAAATAAGAAAGGACAAGATCAGTCAAACAACACAAATAACCAAACCAATCCTATGTTTATGGCATGCGCTAAAACAATGCCTATAGTATCACCAGTAGAATGCAATGTTTCTCAAGAAATTCCATGTGACATATGATATTTATATTCAGGTTGCAATAACCACATGAAAAGAAACTTAGAGTTGTTCTCTAGTTTGGATGAGTTAGTCCAAACAAAGTTACACTTGGAGCAGATATCCAAGTCATTGTCTTAGGTAAAGGAATTACAAACATTTTAACTAAAAAAGGAGAACAAAATTTTATGCTTTATGTATATTATGTTTCTAGTCTGAAGCATAATTTGATGAGCAAAAGATGGTTGTTACAGAAATGATACATAATCTACATGGAAGATAATCATTGCGTGATTATGGACAGATATCCAAGAAATCATCTTATTACAATAATCCAGATAATAAGCAACATAATGTTTCCATTGACATTGAAACCAACCAAGAAGAGAAATACATCGCAGGTTGTTGGTAAATCAAAAGATGTGTAGTCTGACATTGCATTTACAACATAAAGTGCACATAGTTCTGAAGAAGAAAACACTAGTGCACGCAGTACCAAGAAAGAAGAAGATGGCGCAAATATGCAAGCATGATTCCAAACTAAAGTACAATATTATTCTTGGCTATGGAATTTTAAATTTAGACATTTGAACTTTTTAGGTATGAAGTCGCTACACACAAAGTATATGGTAAAAGGATTGCCATTGATTGAAAATCCAAAAACAATATGTAAAGGTTGTATCTTTGGAAAGCAACATAGAGAATCATTCCTAGTTGGAAAGTCATATAGATCAAAAGATCCACTAGAAGTAGTACATTTAGAAATTTGTGGACTAATGCAAACTCCATCTATAGGGGGAAGTACATATTTTCTGACACTTATTGATGATTTCTCAAGAAAAACATGGATTTATTTCCTAAAACATAAATCTGAGGCATTAGGTTGTTTTCAGCAATTCAAATCACTTGTGGGAAGCAAAGCGGTTATTACATCAAGGTTCTAAGAACTTACAGAGGAGGATAATATATCTCTAGAGAATTTTAGAAATTTTTTAAAGATTATGGCATCTACAAGAAATTCACTGCGCGGTATACACAACATAATGGTGTTGCAAAGAGAAAGAACATAACAATCATGGAAATGGCACACAGTATGTTGGCAACCAACCATTTTTCAAATGAGTATTGGGATGAGGTAGTAGCAACTTCAATATACATTATGAACATATGTCCGACAAAGAGTGTTAAAAACAGAGTTCCTCAAGAAGACTGGACATGTTTGAAACATAATATGGTGCACTTAAAAGTTGTTGGATGTGTCACATATGCACATGTTCCACATGAGTTGAGAAAGAAGTTGAACAAAAAATGACATAAATGTATATTTTTGGGGTATTCTAAAGATACATAAGCATACAAGTTGTATGATCCTATTGCAAAGAAATTCATAATCAGTCGCGATGTTCAATTCATGGAGAATGAAGCATGGGATGGAAGCATAGAAAATACAGTCAGAATTATTGATGTTATTGAGCATGATGACACAGAATATGAATTGGTTCAAACACCATGTACAAGTTAGTGCACAGTCCCTTCTACACCTGGCACTGTGACACAAAGCACAACATTAACTACTCCAGTAAGATCAGTAGGTGTGCAGTCTACACCAAAAATGAAACAAACTCCAGCAAATCGTCTGAGTAGTTCTACATTTCTAGATCCAACATTAGAAAGTCTATTACCAAGAAAGACAAGGAGTCTGTGCGACAATATAATGAGGACACAACATATTCATTTTCATTTTCCACTCTATTTTCACAAATAGATTATCCATTAACCTTTGAAGAAATTGTCAAAGATGATGTATGGGCTCAAGCCATGAATGAAGAAATTAAAAGCATAGAGAACAATTAGACATGGAAATTAGTTGATGTACCTAAAGATAAGGATGTAATAAGTGTCAATTGGATTTATAAAACCAAGAAAGATGCAAAAGGAAATGTGCAGAAGCACAAAGAAAGGTTAGTTGAAAGAGGTTTTACACAACAACCTGGAATTGATTTCAATAAAACATTTGCACCAGTTGCACGCATGGACATAGTTAGAACTATGTTCTCCATTTCTGCGTAGAACAAGCAGCCAATTTACCAAATGGATGTAAAGTCAGAATTTTTGAATGGGCATTTAGAAGAAGAAAAAGTGTATGTGGAACAGACACAAGGCTATGAGGTTCGAGGAAATGAACACAAAGTATACATATTAAGGAAATGACTATATGGATTAAATAAATCTCCTAGATCTTGGTACAGTCGCATAGAAACATATTTCACACAGAATGAATTTAGAAGAAGTGCATGTGAGATAACACTATACATCAAAGAAAATCAACAAGGTAACATGTTAACTATTTTTTTATATGTGGATGCTTTTATTTTTACATGTGATTTTGGCATCGAAGAATTTAATTCAGTCATGAAGGATGGATTTTAAATGGCTTATTTAGGGCTTATGAGATATTTTCATGGTATTGAAGTTCACCAGTCCAAAACTGGTATATTTATCTCACAATATAGGTATGCACATGCAATATTGAAAAGATTCAACATGATAAATTCCAAAGTAACCCGAACACCTATCATAATAGGATTGCAGTTAAGCAAGGAAGATGAAGGGTCCAAGGTGGATCCCACTTTGTTTAAAATAATGGTAGGAAGTCTTATGTATCTAACAACAACAAGACCTCATATTATGTATGGAGTAAGTATAATTTCAAGGTTCATGGAAACTCCAAAAGAATCACATTGGAAGGTAGGAAAAAATATTCTGAGATATGTAAATGGAAAAAAGATTTTGGCATCAAGTATTCTACTTCAGAATATTTTAAACTTATTAGATACACTAACAATGATTGTGGAGGCAACATAGATGACAGAAAAAGTACCTATGGGTACACATTTGATTTTGGAACATGTATGGTATCATGTGCATCAAGGAAGCAACCCATTGTGACTCTCTTCAACATAAGCAGAGTACGTCGCAACTATAAGCACAACTTGTCAAGCAGTTTGGATGAGAAGAATGTTAGAATATATGTTGCAAGAACAATAGAAACCAACAACAATATTTTGTGACAACAATTAAGCCATCATGTTATCAACGAATCATGTGTTTCATAAGAAAACCAAGCATATTGATACTAGGTATCATTTTATCAAAGAATTGATAAATAACAAAGAGATCCGTTGAGAATTTCGCAGGTCAAAACAAAAAGTCGCAAACAAATTTACAAAATCTTTAGCGAGAGATTCATTTCAACATCTGCAAAGTAGTATGGGAGTCTGCATAGTAACAGATGAGTGAGAGTGAATGTCAATTCAATTTTTTATGTAAATCTTTGTGTCATGTAAATCCCACCTGCTTATAATTAAGGGGGAGTGTTGGAAATAATAATTACATGTCAGTGAGCTTTATGTCTCAGCCGATTTGTCAGTTAGTTAGTTAGTCTTCAGTCATTCTGCAAATATAAAGTCACAAGTTTACTCAAACTCAGTTTAGTCAGTCGACAAGCAGGAGTCTTATTAAATGAAGTTGATATTAATCTTTCTCGAGACAAGTTAAGTTGGTAAGAGTCAATTGTACTTATTTGTGTCTTAAATGTTAAGTTAATTAGCCTATGTAAGAAGTCTCACTTGTAGTCTTTATATGTCTGAGTCTATAGTCAGTCGATATACACATGTACAGAGGTAGAAAGAACAAATTCAAGAAGAAGAAAATAGTAGCCAAAGAAGTCTGAGAGCACAATCTTTGTGTCTGTAAATTCAACAGAAGTTGTTGGAGATGAAGCTTGTGAAATTTACTGTATTTTGCATTAGCACGTAGTGTCAAATTTCTCAATATATATCAAGGATTTTTTTTGTTGATAAATTCATGTGTATTTTGAGATTTTGTTGTGTTTCTAAGTTAATTGTGTTAAGGAGTAGCACAATGTGAAGAAATTGTGTCATTAAGTGTTTTTCACAGTGCCCAATAAATCATGCAGTCTATCCACTTCCTGGTAAGTATTGATTGTTCTATGATGAAGTTTGTTCCTATACCTTATATATCCAAGAATTTTTACCACATGTTATAACACAAGTTCACTGAATGAATACATGTATACCTTATCATAGTACTTTTATGCTTCTCACTTCCACACATTCATTTATTCACATCTACCCTTGGATTCTTCCAATCCTGCAAAAGAAGTTGAGATTCTATAGAAGATGAGGCATATGCACAGAGAGCTCAGATCGAATATGGATGAAATTACAATGAATAATAATGGAAACAAACCCAATTCTATGTCTATGATGATGATGATGATGATGGGTTTATCAATTCAATTCTCCAAGAAGAAGAAAAAACAAAGAAGAGTACTCGTTTCAGGTTTATCCCATAATTCCTTATGAGCTATTGCAAGCATGAGAAATAGCCAGGCCTTACAGGCCACACCTGGTTCTCAACCTCTCGACAATAAGATAAGAGGAGGATCCCTCCCAAATACCCTTGTGTGAGGACCAAACAATGACTCCTCCCTATTTTCCCGAGGGCATGAAAACCAAACGCTGTGACTTTCGCTTCTACTTCCTCTGTTACACAAAGTTGATATGGAGTGTGTGTTACGCTGCAAGGCTTCATGACAGATTCCCTAATGTTCTTGGACTATTTAGGATCACAAGTGATACAAAGTATCCTATGGGTGTCAAACAAATGTGATCTCGAAAATATTAGCTTACTTATCTTTCTTCGCTTCATTATGTTAGCACTGAGAAACACCCTCGGACTACAAGATGATAAGCCCAGTGCCCGTCAAAATGTAAATGGATTAAAATGGTTTAAGTAGGTGGATCTGCAAGACTTTAAAGAAAGGAAAAGACAACATATATTATTGTAGATCAATGATGGACCATTAGGATATGGAGTCATAAATAGTCTGCTCATCGAAGGAATTTATGCTCCCTATTAGAAAAAATATTTGTATAGTGATGGAGAGAAAAATAAGAGAATAACATAAAGATGAATATTCTCTAAGCAGAGATCCTCTCTACGAAGAGAATTTAGATGTGTCTGAATGGTAAACAATTATAGATAGGCAAGATTACATCATATCCTCTACTGCATCAAGAATCTATCGATCAAAGACAAATTTTAATCCTTAAAATCAACAATACATTCAAACAAGATGAAGAATAGAACTGAGATGTGTTTGAAAAGTAAACAATGATAAATAGGAAACCATACAGCAGATCCTCTACCGCATCAGGAATCTATAAACCAAAGGAAAAATTTAATCCTTAAAATCAACAATTATATTCAGACAAGATGAAGAATAGAATAGAGAACATAGAAGACAAATATGATGAAACAACTCATACGAGTCTTCAATAACAATAAAATTTATAGTTACATGCCCCTCCAACTTATAAACTGAAATATATAGTCATAAACGTTTCTCAAAAACTCCTTCGGTCATGGGCCGAACACCCCCTCTCATGCTGCATATCATTCATCTGATGTATTTATAGTCAAAACAATAGGCATGTCTTGTTGCTTGGGTGCCTCTTTTACAGTGTTGTGTGTCTTCTCTTGTTGTCTTGTTCTTTCTTTCAGAAGGAGACTCTGGTCATTATGGGTGTGCAGGAGAAACTACCCTTTGTGGTACTTAGGGATGACAACTTTCTGTCTCCTCGGCCAGACCCTCCATGCTTCCATTTAAGGAGGTAATTGAGGATTCAACCACCAATCCTTCTTTCATTGACTAATTTATCCTCAGGATTAGGATGAGGCCTAACACCTAGTTTGTTTCCACACACTGCTCTCAGATCGGACTGTATATAAGAATGTGATTGAAAACGTTTCCAAGGCAGGTTTGGGTCCACACCACTTAGACCCCCGCAATCCACCACCAACTTCCATGTACCTCTTTTTCTATACCATGGTTTTGATTGCGGGTCTGCTCTAAGATTTTATCGCTCGAGCACTTTCTGTCCCTGCAATGAAGTGTGGTCATTGATCTGTATTGTCACAACTACTAATAGATGAGTGCCATGTGTCTTCGGAACTTGAATATTTGGGTGATATTCCTTTCTTACCTACTGCAAAGATCAACGGTTCTTGTTGATTTGAGATCAACGGTCCATAATTACTTCGGGAGTTAAGGCTTCGAGCATTTTCAATACATAGTTATTACAATCCTCTAGAGTGTCATATCTTCGAAGTGAGAGATCTACCTCCAGGTGTACTCTTGTTTTGGACAACCAAGATTTACTTTGGGATTTCAAGCTTCAAGATTTTTCTTCTGCTTGGTCGTGCAATCCTCTGAAGTGTCATATTTATGAAGTGCTATATATGCCTTCATGTGGCCTCTTGATTTGGACGATAGAGACTTAATTTGGAACTTTAGGCATCGGGAGTTTTCTTCCTCTTTCCCACGCAATCCTCTGAAGTGTCTTATTTCCAAATTTTTAGACATGCCTGCACGTGGCCTCTTGATTTGGATGACCGAGATTCACTTTGGGAGTTCCAACTTCGGGGGTTTTCTTCTTCTTTCTCACACAATCCTCTGAAGTGCTAAGTTTCTGAAGTGAGAGATCTAGCGTCGCATGTCCTTGTTGATGGATGGTCTAGATGAACTCTAGGCTTCAAGGCTTTGGGATTCCTTTACTCATTTAGATTATGCTTGCTTCCTCCCAGAGTACGAGATCGCATGACACGTGTCCCCTACTTGAAGGTCAATTTCCATGAGCGATTGTGGGCTCACAACTTGCACAAACTTTAATTTCCATCCCAATCCCCTCTATGCGAAGATGCTCGTTCGTAGCGATATCGATATGAACCATCGATCTATTGATCCAGAAAGATCAACTTGCAGAAACTTTAATTTGCTTGCTGATCCCCGCAATGCCTCCCCACCATAGATCTCTCTCCAATGATCTCTGGCGGTCGTGACTTAATCTTTTTTTGATCTAACGACTGATATTTCTCTCACTCAGATCTTACGGCTGAAAATTGAACCCGTTTTTTTCTTCTATTTCAAGCCCAAAATGGACTACTCTGAATGTTGTATTTTTCTGATAGCTTTTCCCTGTGCATACAACATACTTGACCAGACAGTATTTATCAACCAAAAGAGGAAAAACTCAAAGGAAGGCATGCAAAAAAGAGAGAGACTCGGCAAAGGTGTATACCTAGGTCTTAACAATAACTGCATATGACCCATGACAACTTTATGTGATAACATTTTGGCTCCACAGGGGATGGTATTCTCCCTGTGAGTTTCCAAGATCAAGCATATTCAGTGTCTTATCCTAGGGATATGGGGTCACTTATTCAAATACTAAAACCAAAATGAAAACTGAAATTCTTGCACACGTGCTTATTTATATACAAGACCCTACTCTAACTGAACTTTACAATGCTCAAGTGAAAACAAACTTCCACTATAGCCACCCAAGTAACTTCCTAACTAAAAAATTTCTTACTCTACCACTGATCAACAAGAAATAATAAAACTGTGACAACAAATTAATTACATTTTTCATATTTCCTCCCAAAGTTGAAGGTATGGAAAATCTTGAAGGCTTCAATACATTGAGTAAATGAAACTCCATGTACTCCCCTATAGGGTCATAAAATAGGTGATAAAAATTATTGAGTTGATAACAAAACACCTACTCTGCTTTACAGCTTCTCACATATGGTTGAATGTCTATTGCTAGTCCAAGTGAATGAATTTCTGATGTAGATTGTTTATCCACTCTCCTTTTATCTTTTCTGAAAACATCTGCTAGTTCTTTGTAAGAAATCTCCTCATGTATATCAATGAATGGATGTTGATCTTTAACATGTTTCTCTTGGTAAAAGTTTTCATTTTCATTAGAAGGATGGTTGATAATTATTTTTTCTTCCAGGATAAAAAATACCTTAGCATCTTCATCATTGTCTCCATAATGATCAAATAAAGGAGGAGTCTTGAATGACATATCAAGAGATATTTTCTGGCCAGCATGAGAAAATTATTCTTCATTATTAAAAAAAGGTTGTATTTCAAGATTCAATCCAAGAATAAATATCTTATCATCACCACATGAGTCAAATATAGGTTTCTCATATCTATGTCTTTTAGAGATAGGGCTAGAAAGAGTATTAGTTTCTAGAACATACTCAATTTCTGCATTTTCCTTATTAAAACAACAAATAAAATTTCCATATGATGTAGATGAACAGAGAATAGAAAGAGATGATTCCTCATCCAAGGCATATTATTCATTATCACATCCTTCATAAGAATCAATTATATCATGAACATAGTCTTTATACTCCTCACAACAGCTATGACAAATTAACTCATAGGAATAAAAATTTTGACAATGAATATTTAAAGCAGCATGAAACTCCTTGAGTGAAGAAATGCTAGAAGGTTCAAGAGAATGATACCACACATGAACATATCCCTAAAGAGAGTACATAAACAACTTCATATGTATGTCTTCATGTTGGATGTCAAGCCGCTGCATCAAAGCATGAAATTCTAGAACATGCTCAATAAAGCTATCATTCTCGCCTTCATAAAATCTTGGCAGCAGATATTTCCATTCATCAATTTGAGGCACATGATGTCGATAACCATCTATGGATGAGAAATTGAGTGGGGAAAACCTCTTAGCTATGATATCCTCCATAGCCATTTAATTTGTCTCTCAATGGAGTCGCCAATAGATTTATGAACAATGGAGTTGCCATGGTGAAAGATGAAAAGTCAAAACAATGTATCCAGCTTCAGTTCACCATCTAAAACTAGATCTCTCTGTTTTCGTTCTCCCATGGAAGATATATTCACTTCCATCCCCGACAATGACATCAAGAATGTTGGCACTGAGAATCACCCTCAGACTGCAAGAGGATAAGACTAGTACCCATAAAAATGTCGATGGATTAAAATGGTTTCAGTAGGTGGATCAACAAGACTTTAAAGAAAGGAAAAGACAACATATATCACTGCAAATCAGTGATGGACGATTGGGCTATGGAGTCATAAATAGTCTTCTCATTGAAGGCATTTAAGCTCCCTATCAGACAAAATATTTGTATAGTGATGGAGAGAAGAATAAGAGAATAACATAAAGACGAATATTCGCTAAGAAGAGATCATCTTTGCAAAGAGAATTTAGATGTGTTTGAACAATAAACAATGATAGATAGGAAAGCTTATAAGAGATCCTCTATTGCATCGATAATCTATCGATCAAAGGCGAATTTTAATCCTTAAAATCAACAATACATTCAAACAAGATGAAGAATAGAAATGAGATGTGTCTGAACAGTAAACAATACTAAATAGGAAATATTACAATAGATCCTTTACCACATCAGGAATCTATCAATTAGAGGAAAATTTTAATCCTTAAAATCATCAATTACATTCAAACAAGATGAAAAATATAATAGATAACATAGAAGACAAATTTGATTAAACAACTCATATGAGTCTTCAATAACAATACAATTTACAGCTACATGCCCCTCTGACTTACAAGCTGAAATATACAATCATAAACGTTTCTCAAAACCTCCTCTGTTCTTGGGACGAAAACCCACCCTCCTACTGCATATCATTCATCTGATGTATTTATAGTCAAAACAATAGGCATGTCTTTCTTCTTGGGCGCCTCTATTCTAGTGTTGTGTGTCTTCTCTTTCCTGTCTTTTTCCTTCTGCAGAAGGAAATTTTGGGTAGTATGTGCGTGTAGGAGAAACTACCCTCTTTGGTACTTCGGGCTGACATATTTTTGTCTCCTCGGCTAGACCCTCCATGCTTCCATTTATCGAGGTAGTCAATGATTCAACCACCAGACCTTCTTTCATTGACTGATTTCTCCTCAAGATCAGGACAAGGCCTAACGCCTAGTTTTTTGCCACACACTGCTCTCGGATCGGACCTTATATAAGAACGCGATTTCGAAAGTTTCCAAGGACGGTTTGGGTCCACACCGCTTAGACCCCCACAATCCACAACCAACTGCCACGTACCTCTTTTTCTATACAATTGTTTCAATTGCGGGACGACTCTAATATTTTATCACTCGAGCACTTTCCGTCCCAACAATGAAGTGTGGTCGCCGATCTGTGTTGTCACAACTACTGATGGATGAATGTCATGTGTCTTGGACACTTCGACCTTCGAGTGATATTCCTTTCTTACATGTTGCAAAGATCAATGGTTCTTGTTGATTTGAGATCAATGGTCCACAATTACTTCGGGAGTTTGGGCTTCGTGCCTTTTCAATGCATAGTTCTTACAATCCTCCAGAGTGTCGTATCTGCCTCCATGTGTCCTCTTGTTTTGGACAACTAAGATTTACTTCAGGAGTTCGGGCTTCGGGAGTTTTCTTCTGCTTTCTCACGCAATCCTCTGAAGTGTCATATTTTCGAAGTGCTAGATCTACCTGCACATGGCCTCTTGATTTGGACGGCCGAGATTTACTTCGGAACTCTAGGATTCTGGATTTTTCTTCTGCTTACTCACACAATCCTCTGAAGTGTCGTATTTCTAAAGTGTTAGACCTACCTACATGTGGCCTCTTGATTTGAACGACCGAGATTCACTTTGGTAGTTCGGGCTTCAGGATTTTTCTTCTACTTGATCGCACAATCCTCTGAAGTGCTAAGTCTATGAAGTGAAAGATCTCGTGCCGCGTGTGCTTGTTGATGGATGGTCCAGATGAACTCTAGGCTTCAGGCCTTCTGGAGTCCTTTACTCACTCAGTTTCTGCTTTCTTCCTCCCAGAGTACTAGATTTCCTGACACATGTCCCCTTCTTGAAGATGAATGACCACGAGCTATTGCGGGCTCACAACTTGCACAAACTTTAATTTCCATCCCCATCCCTGTAATTTGAAGATGCTTG
>JZKD02S1261343.1:0-12206 GCA_000966675.3 Picea glauca | reverse complement strand
TAAGGAGAACTTTTTCTAATTCATCTAGTTCGTCTTTGTTTCCCTCATCTAACATCCACAGGATGGCATCTAGTGGTGGCTCTGGTGGCACTAGAAGTGTTTCCTCTTCTCAGTCTTCATCTTTGTCAGTGATTGGCAGCTTATATAGCCACCATATCCCTATCCAATCTACCACAAATCCCACGAAGGTTATTAAAAAGTATGGGCTTTTTCTGTTTGAAGAAGATGCCACAACCACACCGTGGCATGTGTCCTCTCCTCTTAACTTAGCACCTACTACTCATCCACTTCCTAAATTCAAGGAGCATCTTCCTAGGTTTTCAGGATAATAACACTGTCACTACAAAGGACCACTTAGTGTCATTTTCTAATGCCTGTCACAACATAGGAGCCAATGACAATGATACTTGCATGCACTTATTCGTCAATTCCTTGGAAGGAAAGGCTGTGGTCGATTTCTTTGACCTTTCTCCTAAGATTTTGTCTACTTGGGAGGAGTTAATCTATTGGTTCAAATCCACTTATGGGCAATCTAAAAGCCCAACCGAGAAGTTACAGGAATATAATAACGTCACCTATAAGGATGGGGAGACCATCAAGTCTTTCAACTTGTGTTTCACTAAGCTATACAATCATATCTTTGAACTCATTCGACCTCAGAACCAAGCTGCTTTCATTCATTACTACAATGCATTGCCTTCCCCCTACTGTCACAGGCTTGAGGAAAAATCCATTGATAATCTTGGTTCTGCTCTGCATACTTTTTCAAAGTATGAAGAATAGATTGAAAGAACAGATCTTCCCCAGGGAGAATCAATTAGATAGACATACATGTCCGCCCTCTTACAGCTAGTACAAGATATGAACAATTGTATGATAGCATTTGAGCGAAAGGGGACTATCTCACCTCTCACCCCTGGAGAATCATCCTCTTCTGCACCTCCCTTTAGAAGTCCAATTGAGAATAATTTTCAGCCTAAATCCATCTTCCCTCAAAGTTGGTGTAACTTCTACAAGGAACACCACGAGGAAGCCACATGTTAGGTAAGGAAGAGTGCCAGAGATAAGATCTTTGGTAAAAGACCAGAAACTACTATCACTGTCCTAGATTTTGCAGAGCTAGAAGATGTCATGATCATTAATACAAGGAACAAAGCCTATGCCCCCAAGGGAAAATTTGATCCTCCCCACAATTATCCTAGCCCAAGCTCATCCTCACCTGCTGCTACTGTGCAGGTTCCTAAGGTTCATGATAGTTAAGGAACAACTTCCCCTCTCCCCTCTTCCAAGTATAATATCTTGAATCAGTTGGCCAGCATCAAAGCAGATGCAACCCTTCTGGACATGGTTGTCGTCTCTGAGCAACAGATACATCTGAAACAATTCATGGAAGGAAAAGATTCCGTTGTAGCCAATCTTTCTGAAGAGGTAAACAAAGAGGATTCCTCTGTAAATAAAGTAGGCGTACATAACTTTAGATACTCTTTAAAAAAATCCCCCATTTTTGCATTTTTGTAAATATTATGGATAAGATTGCCCATTGTTGCCTCATTGATGGCGGTTCGAGGTCAAGTGTGATGTCGAAGATTATTATGGAAGAGTTAGGCTTGTCTTGTACAAATGGAAACTCTAGAAGCATGCTCTCCTATAATAGCCTACAACAAACAACCATAGGTGAGATTAAATATGTAACCTTAGTTTTGTGCACATACCCCGAAATAAGGACAACCCTTAGTATTCAGGTAATTGATATGCCAATAAGTAATTACTCAATCATCTTGGGAAGATATTGGCAAGACTTAACGGGTGGATACCTCTCACTCTACGAAACACATTTATCTATTCCTCGGAATGGTAAAAACATCATAGTACTTAGAGAGGGAAGGATATCACCTTACATAGAGAGTGTCCCACAACCTAATGTAAACTATATCGAAGAGGACCTAGGGGTGTATTCCATCTTCGTTGAGGAGGATAACATTCCCATGGAACAAATTGATTTAGATGATGGTATGTGGGACATGCACTTTGATGGTTCATGCTCTAATGAAGGTAATAAAGTTGGCATTATCTTGATTTCTCCTATAGGGAAAATCCATAACTTTTCTTACAGGTTGGAGTTCTCTTGCGCTAACAATGTCACTGAATTTGAAGCTTTATTATTAGGCATTGAGAACCCCTATAATCTCGGATGTGGTCACCTTTTAGTTTTTGGGGATTCTGAGCTTGTTGTAAATCTTGTACGTAAAATTTACTCTCCTAACAACAAGTCGATAAAACGATACACCCAAATTGTTTGGGCACTTATCTCGAACCTGTTATCTTTCAATATCACTCATGTTAAGAGGGAGTTGAATCTAATGGTTGATCGGTTAATTGTCTTTGCAACTTCTCCTAATCAACAACCTTTGCCGCACCAGCCTGATTGTTCTTTTCAATCTCTATATCGTCCACATATCCCTGATAATGTAGAATCTTGGCAGACACCCCCTAATGATGAGAGTGTTCGTGTTTTCATTCAAGATGAACCTCTTAAGCCCAAGGAAATTATATCCATAGAAGACAAAAAGACTCCTAAGGGCTTGACTCCTCTTGAGGGTTCGTTTTCATCAGGTGATGTAGGCAATAAAGAGAAACAAAGAAAAGAGGAGTCAAGAAGGAATGTGGTTGAAACCATCTCTTTGAATATTGGGGCACTCGAATCTTCAAAGAATGTAAAAATAAGTACCCAATATTATGATAACGAAGAAATGAATTTTGCCAAGCTACTTGGTGAATTTCAAGATGCTTTTGCTTGGTCTTATAAGGATCTTTGTGGTTTTGATCCCAATCTTATACAACATGCTATCCCCATCAAGGAAGGCATGAAACCAACTAGGCAAAAACAAAGACCTATTAACTCTGCATTTAAATCAACTTTTCAAAGGAGTTGGAAAATTTCTTAAGGGTTGGGGTTATTTTTCTAGTCTATTCTGAATGGGTTTCTAATTGGGTACCTGTTTCGAAGACCACTGATCATATTAGAACCTATATTAATTTTCGCACTTTCAGTTCGGCTATTATGAGAAATCAGTTTCCTCATCTCAATAGGGAAATGATTCTGCGACAAGTTGTAATCTCACAAATGAGGCCCTTACTTGAAATTTTTTTGGGTTACAGTAAAATCAAGGGAAAAGGGACATATGTTCACAAAACCACTCTTATCACCAATTGGGGTACCATGACTTACAAATGCCTCTTTTCTGGCTTACCTGATGCAAGTACCGCTTTTAAAAGACCTATACACACAACTCTTGATGAATTGATCAGTATCCATATATACCTTGATGATCTAATCATATACGTTAAGGGGCTGATAATTACCTCAGAGTCCCAAATGTTATTTCTGGGTCCTTTCAAAATTTCTTTTGTCTTGGACACTAACTCTTACATTCTAAAGGATTTATGGGAGCAATTGTTTTCCTACAGCACTAACAGTTCTCACTTGAAACATTATGAGGGACCAACGTGAAAATTTCTAATGTTGTTTGGATTTTTTGTATACTAGTAAACTAGCTCTGCTTTCAATTTTTGCACTATTTTCCTATCTGCTTTACGGTAGTTTGACTTCTGCCTTTGTTTTAAAATTTCCCTATTGTTTTTACATTTATGTCATTTTATTGTTGTTGTTTTAATCTTGCAATTTTACTTTTGTCATGATTTTGTTTCCTACCATCCTTAATTAATTTGGTCAAAATAAGATGTTGGATCAGTTTTGCCACAGTGACATTCCTGCAAAGCATTGTTAGTCAATAACAATCAAGCTTACACAACTGTTACGATGTTCCTTGAAGCACACTTGAATTTGTTATCTGCTTCACTGTTGTCTTATAAAGAATTGGTTATCTCCCGCTTCTTCTTTCCTTTTCTTCATCCATTTGAGAATTTAAGAGGGCAAGTCCATAAATTTTCTCCTTGAAGTTAAGAGCCGATCTCGGTTGAAGGATTATGCACACAGTGGAAAAACCCCTCATACTTAACACTTTTCATGAGCTATTCCCGAATTCCCGGTCATTTTTCCATTAAATCTGCTCACTTCCCCCTGTTGTATAATCTTCTTGGTTATATCTTCTTGACCTGTTGTTCTTGGTCTGCGAAAACATTAGTTTTGAGTTCTAAATCTGTTGAAAACAAATTTCCCTATGGAGTCACCAGTTTGTTGACGATTAAAATCGCAATGAGGTTTTTTGCCCACAAAGTATTGCTAAATCCTATTATTAGAAGCTAACAAGATATATAATAATAGTAGGTGGGACGCCCTTGTATATTGGGAGATCATATCTGGTTCTTATTTCATGTTTTGCGGCTATTCGACATCGCTTACAGGGTTTTACATGGTTGATGAAATCTTAATTTGATTGGCGATGAATAAGGCATATTATGTGTTGGTTCTGATTGCAACAAACGAATGATGGATAAGACATGTTGGTTTTGTTTCGATTGCTCTAGGATCTAATTTCATGTTACAATGGCCTATGAGATCTATTGTTATCCTTGCTATTTGTTCCTGGATTCATTACTATGACACATGCACAAGAGACAGGTTAGTAATAATATATAAGAGCAGTTGAAAAAGAGATAAAAGCAATATGACAAAGTGCAAAAATAAGGAACTATACTATACTAATATGCTACCCTATATGCATTGAAATTAGAATGATCGTTGTTAACCCTAGCTAACAAGGTAATGGCTATGCGATTTGTTTAGTTATATGAAACATGGTTGATATATGTTATGGTATAAGTTGGCAAATGGATAATTGTGATATGGGTGGCGTGTTTGACAAGTGATGGATGCTAATTCTGATGCATGGTTTAATTGAATGTGTTAATGGGAGGCTGGTTGGCGTGTACTAAGGAATTGAATGAGTGGGGGTGGAGGCGACGTGCATCTATTGCACGTCACTCCTACTCCTTCCACTGGCCACCACCCTAGTTTGGCTATTGTTTAACTGTATTTTCATGTGGCTAGGCTCCGACTTTCAAGAAGAGGAAAAATCGCTTGGCCAAGCTCGTGTTTTAAGGTGCTTTTGGTTACAGGTATGTCTTTTCGCCATCCATGAATCTGCTCTGGTTATGAAATAGATATCGGCTCAGAATGTATGGGTTTGTGCTTTCCTTAAGTTTGTCAACTGTGTAAATCTATGATATTTTTCTGGAATGGATCATTGGTGTGGTTCTCATTGCAATAATGTTGAAGTCACAGTGTTATTGTCATTCTGAGTGTTATAAGTCATGAAGGCCTTCTATCATCCGTATTGGTCTTGGTTGAAGGTTTTTTATTTGATACAGATTGGTTGGTCGTCTTCTTATCACCATACCCAGTTGTCTGTTGTTATGGGGTTTATTGGGTTTGAAACTCCTTGTGTCACTGTGCATTGTTTCACTTGGGTATGGGTTTGTTCATGCTACTGATGGTTGCGTAGTGGGTTAAATTGCTTCTTCTCGGCTCTGTTTTATCCCATCATTGTTAGCTGGTTGGTTGGGAGAGCCACGAGGGTTATACCCTGTGTGTTCTAAGTGTTGTTACAAGGCCAAAATGGAGCCTTTTCTCCTCTGTTCATAGTCTCTCCTATCTCGTGAACTATCACCCTGTCAGCGAAGTCATTAATGGTATACCTTGTGTGTGCACTGTTAGTCTCAGATGTTCTCACTCGATGATGGAAGTCGATTCCAGTCTCCCTATGTTGGTCTACAGAGCAAAACCTTGATNTAAGGAGAACTTTTTCTAATTCATCTAGTTCGTCTTTGTTTCCCTCATCTAACATCCACAGGATGGCATCTAGTGGTGGCTCTGGTGGCACTAGAAGTGTTTCCTCTTCTCAGTCTTCATCTTTGTCAGTGATTGGCAGCTTATATAGCCACCATATCCCTATCCAATCTACCACAAATCCCACGAAGGTTATTAAAAAGTATGGGCTTTTTCTGTTTGAAGAAGATGCCACAACCACACCGTGGCATGTGTCCTCTCCTCTTAACTTAGCACCTACTACTCATCCACTTCCTAAATTCAAGGAGCATCTTCCTAGGTTTTCAGGATAATAACACTGTCACTACAAAGGACCACTTAGTGTCATTTTCTAATGCCTGTCACAACATAGGAGCCAATGACAATGATACTTGCATGCACTTATTCGTCAATTCCTTGGAAGGAAAGGCTGTGGTCGATTTCTTTGACCTTTCTCCTAAGATTTTGTCTACTTGGGAGGAGTTAATCTATTGGTTCAAATCCACTTATGGGCAATCTAAAAGCCCAACCGAGAAGTTACAGGAATATAATAACGTCACCTATAAGGATGGGGAGACCATCAAGTCTTTCAACTTGTGTTTCACTAAGCTATACAATCATATCTTTGAACTCATTCGACCTCAGAACCAAGCTGCTTTCATTCATTACTACAATGCATTGCCTTCCCCCTACTGTCACAGGCTTGAGGAAAAATCCATTGATAATCTTGGTTCTGCTCTGCATACTTTTTCAAAGTATGAAGAATAGATTGAAAGAACAGATCTTCCCCAGGGAGAATCAATTAGATAGACATACATGTCCGCCCTCTTACAGCTAGTACAAGATATGAACAATTGTATGATAGCATTTGAGCGAAAGGGGACTATCTCACCTCTCACCCCTGGAGAATCATCCTCTTCTGCACCTCCCTTTAGAAGTCCAATTGAGAATAATTTTCAGCCTAAATCCATCTTCCCTCAAAGTTGGTGTAACTTCTACAAGGAACACCACGAGGAAGCCACATGTTAGGTAAGGAAGAGTGCCAGAGATAAGATCTTTGGTAAAAGACCAGAAACTACTATCACTGTCCTAGATTTTGCAGAGCTAGAAGATGTCATGATCATTAATACAAGGAACAAAGCCTATGCCCCCAAGGGAAAATTTGATCCTCCCCACAATTATCCTAGCCCAAGCTCATCCTCACCTGCTGCTACTGTGCAGGTTCCTAAGGTTCATGATAGTTAAGGAACAACTTCCCCTCTCCCCTCTTCCAAGTATAATATCTTGAATCAGTTGGCCAGCATCAAAGCAGATGCAACCCTTCTGGACATGGTTGTCGTCTCTGAGCAACAGATACATCTGAAACAATTCATGGAAGGAAAAGATTCCGTTGTAGCCAATCTTTCTGAAGAGGTAAACAAAGAGGATTCCTCTGTAAATAAAGTAGGCGTACATAACTTTAGATACTCTTTAAAAAAATCCCCCATTTTTGCATTTTTGTAAATATTATGGATAAGATTGCCCATTGTTGCCTCATTGATGGCGGTTCGAGGTCAAGTGTGATGTCGAAGATTATTATGGAAGAGTTAGGCTTGTCTTGTACAAATGGAAACTCTAGAAGCATGCTCTCCTATAATAGCCTACAACAAACAACCATAGGTGAGATTAAATATGTAACCTTAGTTTTGTGCACATACCCCGAAATAAGGACAACCCTTAGTATTCAGGTAATTGATATGCCAATAAGTAATTACTCAATCATCTTGGGAAGATATTGGCAAGACTTAACGGGTGGATACCTCTCACTCTACGAAACACATTTATCTATTCCTCGGAATGGTAAAAACATCATAGTACTTAGAGAGGGAAGGATATCACCTTACATAGAGAGTGTCCCACAACCTAATGTAAACTATATCGAAGAGGACCTAGGGGTGTATTCCATCTTCGTTGAGGAGGATAACATTCCCATGGAACAAATTGATTTAGATGATGGTATGTGGGACATGCACTTTGATGGTTCATGCTCTAATGAAGGTAATAAAGTTGGCATTATCTTGATTTCTCCTATAGGGAAAATCCATAACTTTTCTTACAGGTTGGAGTTCTCTTGCGCTAACAATGTCACTGAATTTGAAGCTTTATTATTAGGCATTGAGAACCCCTATAATCTCGGATGTGGTCACCTTTTAGTTTTTGGGGATTCTGAGCTTGTTGTAAATCTTGTACGTAAAATTTACTCTCCTAACAACAAGTCGATAAAACGATACACCCAAATTGTTTGGGCACTTATCTCGAACCTGTTATCTTTCAATATCACTCATGTTAAGAGGGAGTTGAATCTAATGGTTGATCGGTTAATTGTCTTTGCAACTTCTCCTAATCAACAACCTTTGCCGCACCAGCCTGATTGTTCTTTTCAATCTCTATATCGTCCACATATCCCTGATAATGTAGAATCTTGGCAGACACCCCCTAATGATGAGAGTGTTCGTGTTTTCATTCAAGATGAACCTCTTAAGCCCAAGGAAATTATATCCATAGAAGACAAAAAGACTCCTAAGGGCTTGACTCCTCTTGAGGGTTCGTTTTCATCAGGTGATGTAGGCAATAAAGAGAAACAAAGAAAAGAGGAGTCAAGAAGGAATGTGGTTGAAACCATCTCTTTGAATATTGGGGCACTCGAATCTTCAAAGAATGTAAAAATAAGTACCCAATATTATGATAACGAAGAAATGAATTTTGCCAAGCTACTTGGTGAATTTCAAGATGCTTTTGCTTGGTCTTATAAGGATCTTTGTGGTTTTGATCCCAATCTTATACAACATGCTATCCCCATCAAGGAAGGCATGAAACCAACTAGGCAAAAACAAAGACCTATTAACTCTGCATTTAAATCAACTTTTCAAAGGAGTTGGAAAATTTCTTAAGGGTTGGGGTTATTTTTCTAGTCTATTCTGAATGGGTTTCTAATTGGGTACCTGTTTCGAAGACCACTGATCATATTAGAACCTATATTAATTTTCGCACTTTCAGTTCGGCTATTATGAGAAATCAGTTTCCTCATCTCAATAGGGAAATGATTCTGCGACAAGTTGTAATCTCACAAATGAGGCCCTTACTTGAAATTTTTTTGGGTTACAGTAAAATCAAGGGAAAAGGGACATATGTTCACAAAACCACTCTTATCACCAATTGGGGTACCATGACTTACAAATGCCTCTTTTCTGGCTTACCTGATGCAAGTACCGCTTTTAAAAGACCTATACACACAACTCTTGATGAATTGATCAGTATCCATATATACCTTGATGATCTAATCATATACGTTAAGGGGCTGATAATTACCTCAGAGTCCCAAATGTTATTTCTGGGTCCTTTCAAAATTTCTTTTGTCTTGGACACTAACTCTTACATTCTAAAGGATTTATGGGAGCAATTGTTTTCCTACAGCACTAACAGTTCTCACTTGAAACATTATGAGGGACCAACGTGAAAATTTCTAATGTTGTTTGGATTTTTTGTATACTAGTAAACTAGCTCTGCTTTCAATTTTTGCACTATTTTCCTATCTGCTTTACGGTAGTTTGACTTCTGCCTTTGTTTTAAAATTTCCCTATTGTTTTTACATTTATGTCATTTTATTGTTGTTGTTTTAATCTTGCAATTTTACTTTTGTCATGATTTTGTTTCCTACCATCCTTAATTAATTTGGTCAAAATAAGATGTTGGATCAGTTTTGCCACAGTGACATTCCTGCAAAGCATTGTTAGTCAATAACAATCAAGCTTACACAACTGTTACGATGTTCCTTGAAGCACACTTGAATTTGTTATCTGCTTCACTGTTGTCTTATAAAGAATTGGTTATCTCCCGCTTCTTCTTTCCTTTTCTTCATCCATTTGAGAATTTAAGAGGGCAAGTCCATAAATTTTCTCCTTGAAGTTAAGAGCCGATCTCGGTTGAAGGATTATGCACACAGTGGAAAAACCCCTCATACTTAACACTTTTCATGAGCTATTCCCGAATTCCCGGTCATTTTTCCATTAAATCTGCTCACTTCCCCCTGTTGTATAATCTTCTTGGTTATATCTTCTTGACCTGTTGTTCTTGGTCTGCGAAAACATTAGTTTTGAGTTCTAAATCTGTTGAAAACAAATTTCCCTATGGAGTCACCAGTTTGTTGACGATTAAAATCGCAATGAGGTTTTTTGCCCACAAAGTATTGCTAAATCCTATTATTAGAAGCTAACAAGATATATAATAATAGTAGGTGGGACGCCCTTGTATATTGGGAGATCATATCTGGTTCTTATTTCATGTTTTGCGGCTATTCGACATCGCTTACAGGGTTTTACATGGTTGATGAAATCTTAATTTGATTGGCGATGAATAAGGCATATTATGTGTTGGTTCTGATTGCAACAAACGAATGATGGATAAGACATGTTGGTTTTGTTTCGATTGCTCTAGGATCTAATTTCATGTTACAATGGCCTATGAGATCTATTGTTATCCTTGCTATTTGTTCCTGGATTCATTACTATGACACATGCACAAGAGACAGGTTAGTAATAATATATAAGAGCAGTTGAAAAAGAGATAAAAGCAATATGACAAAGTGCAAAAATAAGGAACTATACTATACTAATATGCTACCCTATATGCATTGAAATTAGAATGATCGTTGTTAACCCTAGCTAACAAGGTAATGGCTATGCGATTTGTTTAGTTATATGAAACATGGTTGATATATGTTATGGTATAAGTTGGCAAATGGATAATTGTGATATGGGTGGCGTGTTTGACAAGTGATGGATGCTAATTCTGATGCATGGTTTAATTGAATGTGTTAATGGGAGGCTGGTTGGCGTGTACTAAGGAATTGAATGAGTGGGGGTGGAGGCGACGTGCATCTATTGCACGTCACTCCTACTCCTTCCATTGGCCACCACCCTAGTTTGGCTATTGTTTAACTGTATTTTCATGTGGCTAGGCTCCGACTTTCAAGAATCGCTTGGCCAAGCTCATGTTTTAAGGTGCTTTTGGTTACAGGTATGTCTTTTCGCCATCCACGAATCTGCTCTGGTTATGAAATAGATGTCGGTTCAGAATGTATGGGTTTGTGCTTTCCTTAAGTTTGCCAACTGTGTAAATCTATGATATTTTTCTGGAATGGATCGTTGGTGTGGTTCTCATTGCAATAATGTTGACGTCACAGTGTTATTGTCATTCTGAGTGTTATAAGTCATGAAGGCCTTCTATCATCCGTATTGGTCTTGGTTGAAGGTTTTTTATTTGAAACAGATTGGTTGGTCGTCTTCTTATCACCATACCCAGTTGTCTGTTGTTATGGGGTTTATTGGGTTTGAAAATCCTTGTGTCACTGTGCATTGTTTCACTTGGGTATGGGTTTGTTCATGCTATTGATGGTTGCGTAGTGGGTTATATTGCTTCTTCTCGGCTCTGTTTTATCCCATCATTGTTAGCTGGTTGGTTGGGAGAGCCACGAGGGTTATACCCTATGTGTTCTAAGTGTTGTTACAAGGCCAAAATGGAGCCTTTTATCCTCTGTTCATAGTCTCTCCTATCTCGTGAACTGTCACCCTGTCAGCGAAGTCATTAATGGTATACCTTGTGTGTGCACTGTTAGTCTCAGATGTTCTCACTCGATGATGGAAGTCGATTCCAGTCTCCCTATGTTGGTCTACAGAGAAAAAACTTGATTTCTCAAGCCCGGGTTTTGATAGAGGGAACCATGATGGCCTGTCAGGTATACTGCTGGTTGTTATGAGTTGTTGGGTAATGTCAACAATGATCGATTTCTGGCTCGTCTATGTTGATTATGTTGACAGTGGTGTTGGTTGTGGTATGTAGTCACTGCATTGGTTATTATGAAAATCAAAATGATAAACTCGACATGGTAATTTGGTTGATTGGATAATTGGATTGAATGCACAGTTGATGTCTCTTACATTGTAATTGTTAAACTGTTAACCCAGCATTAGTTTACAATTGATTAATGCACAACAATGCTTCATGCGTGATGCGTGGGTATGTGTGGCATTCCTACAACATGATAGGTTGAGCTAATAATTGTTGTGACTGTGTGTTTTAAATTGTCGAATGGGAATAGTGAAATCATGGTAATCATGGCATGGCCATCCACTGTATATGTTATGGATATTATATTGATTGCGCTATCAGAAAGTCATGGGTTTTTGAAAAATATGGTTTTGTTAATTTGATCAATTTGTGAGATGAGATCGGGCATGATTTTGCTGCCTCGTTGTCTTGGATTGATAGCCCAACATTGTGGATGTCTAGATTCAAGTAGTTAGACATTACAATCACATAAATGATATCATGTTTTGTTAAGTGGTCTGTGTATTCCACAATGTCGTATGAATCGAAATGATAATTGATGTCTGTGTGTTAA